>PVKP010018591.1:0-44032 GCA_004027715.1 Plecturocebus donacophilus | reverse complement strand
CAAGAAATATGGGACTATGTGAAAAGACCTAATCTACGTTTGATAGGTGTACCTGAATGTGACGAAGAGAATGAATCCAAGCTGGAAAATACTCTTCAGGATATTATCCAGGAAAACTTCCCCAACCTAGCAAGGCAGGCCAATATTCAAGTCCAGGAAATACAGAGAACACCACAAAGACATTCCTCAAAAAGAGCAATCCCAAGGCACATAATCGTCAGATTCACCAGGGTTGAAATGAAGGAGAAAATGCTAAGGGCAGCCAGAGAGAAGGGTCGGGTTACCCACAAAGGGAAGCCCATCAGACTCACAGCAGATCTCTCAGCAGAAACCCTACAAGCCAGAAGAGAGTGTGGGCCAACATTCAACATCCTTAAAGAAAACAACTTTCAACCTAGAATTTCATATCCGGCCAAACTAAGCTTCATAAGCGAAGGAAAAATAAAATTTTTTGCAGACAAACAAGTAGTCAGAGATTACATCACCACCAGGCCTGCTTTACAAGAGCTTCTGAAAGAAGCACTACACGCGGACGGGAACAACCAGTATCAGCCATTCCAAAAACATACCAAAAGGTAAAGAGCATCACCATAATGAAGAATCTACATCAACTAATGGGCAAAACAGCCAGTTAGCATTACCAGAAGCTGTGATTTTCGTCTCTGATAAAATAGACCTTAAAACAACAAAGAACACAAGAAACAAAGAGGGACATTACATGGTGGTGAAAGGATCAATGCAACAAGAAGAGCTAATGATCCTAAATATATACGCACCCATTACAGGAGCACCCAGATACATAGGGCAAGTTCTTAATGACTTACAAGGAGACTTAGACTCCCACACAATAACAGTGGGAGACTTTAACACTACACTGTCAATATTACATAGATCAACGAGATAGAAAATCAACAAGGATATCCAGGACTTGAACTCAGACCTGGAACAACTAGACTTAACAAATATTTACAGAACTCTCCACCCCAAATCCACAAAACATACATTTTTCTCAGCATCACATTATACCTATCTTAAAAGTGACCACATAATTGGAAGTAAATCACTCCCCAGCAATTGCATAGCATTTCACAGGTTTAAATAAAATATTGGTTGTCTGCTTGTTATTTTCATCCCCTATTCCTTCCTGTCTCCATTGTTAAGCACAATTATTGGCATAAAAGAGGTTTTTAATCCCCATTTTTAGACTGTATTCTAGCCTGGGCAATAAAAAAAGAATTCCATTCTCTCTCCCTCTTTCCCTTCCTCTTTCTCTCTTTCATTCTTTTTTTTTCTTTCTTTCTTTTGCTGTTTCTTTCTCTCTCCTTTTCTAAAATCTCTTCGTCTTTCTTTCTCTCTTTCATTCTTTTTTTTCTTACTTTTGCTGTTTCTTTCTTTCTCCTTTTCTCTCTTTTTCTAAAATCTCTTCCTTTCTTTCCCTCTTTTATTCTTTAAAAAAAAAAAAAAAAAGTTACCAACAATAAAAAAAAAGTTGAGGACCAGACAGATTCATAGCTGAATTCTACCAAACATTCAAAGAAGAATTGGTACCAATCCTTTTGATACTATTCCACAAGACAGAGAAAGAAGGTACCCTCCCTAATTCATTCTCTAAAGCCAGCATCACCCTAATAACAAAACGAGGAAAGGACAAAACCAAAAAAGAAAACCACAGGCTGATATCTCTGATGAAAATAGATACTAAAATCTTTTAACAAAATACTAGCTAACCGAATCCAACAACACATCAAAAAGATAATCAATTCACCATGTTCAAGTGGGTTTCACACTAGGGATGCAAGAATGGTTTAACATACACAAGTTAATAAATGTGATACGCCAAATAAACAGAATTAAAAACAAAAATCACATGAGCATCTTAATAGATGCAGAAAAAGCACTCACAAAATCCAGCATCCCTTTATGATTAAAACTCTCAGCAAAATTGGCATACAAAGGACATACCTTAATCTAATAAAAACCATATATGACAAACCCACAGCCAACTTAATGCTAAATGGAGAAAAGTTGAAAGCATTCCCTCTGAGAACTAGAACAAGACAAGGATGCCCACTCTCATCACTCCTCCTTGTCATAGTACTAGAAGTCCTAGCCAGAGCAATCAGACAAGAGAAAGAAATAAAGGGCATCCAAATCAGTAAAGAGGAAGTCAAACTGTCACTGTTTGCTGACAATATGATTGTTTACCTTGAAAACCCTAAAGCCTCCTCCAGAAAGCTCCTAGAAGTGATAAAACAATTCAGTGAAGTTTCCAAATACATTAACATACACAAATCAGTAGCTCTTCTATACACCAACAGTGACCAACCAGAGAGTCAATTCAAGAACTCAACCCCTTTTACAATAGCTGCAAAAAATAAAATAAAATACTTAGGAATATACCTAACCAAGAAGGCAAAAGATTTCTACAAGGAAAACTACAAAATAGTGCTGAAAGAAAACACAGATGACCCAAACAAATGGAAACTCATCCCAAGCTCACAGATGGGTAGAATCAATATTGTTAAACTGACCATACTGCCAAATGCAATTGACAAATTTAACACAATCCCCATCAAAATACCACCATCATTCTCACAGAATTAGAAAAAACAATTCTAAAATTCTTAAGGAATCAAAAAAGAATCTGCATAGCCAAAGCAAGACTAAGCAAAAAGAATAAATCTGGAGGCATCACACTACCTGATTTCCAACTATACTATAAGGCCATAGTCCCCAAAACAGCATGGCACTGGTATAAAATAGGCATAGAGACCAATGCAACAGAATGGAGAACCTAGAAATTTATTTACAGTCAAATACTTACAGCCATCTGATCTTCAACAAAGCAAACAAAAAAATTAAAGTGGGGAAAGGACACCCTTTTCAACAAATAGTGTTGGGATAACTGGCTAGCCACATGTCAAAGAATGAAACTGGATCCTCATCTCTCACCTTACACAAAAATCAACTAAAGATGGATTAAGGACTTAAATCTAAGACCTGAAACTATAAGAATTCTAGAAGATAACATTGAAAGAACCCTTCTACACACTGGCAGAGCCAAGGATTTTATCACCAAGAACCCAAAAGCAAATGCAATAAAAACAAAGATAAATAGCTGGGACGTAATTAAACTAAAGAGCTTTGGCATAGCAAAAGGAACAGTCAGCAGAGTAAACACAACGACCCACAGAGCAGGAAAAAAAATCTTTGCAAACTATGCATCTGACAAAGGACTAATATACAGACTCTACAAAGAACTCAAAGAAATCAGTAAGGAAAAAACAATCCCTTCAAAAAGTGGGCTAAGGATATGAATAGATAATTCTCAAAAGAAGATCTACAAATGACCAACAAGCATGAGAAAATGCTCAACATCGCTAAGAATCAGGGAAATGCAAGTCAACGTGGCTAAGAATTAGGGAAATGCAAGTTAAAACCACAATGTGATACGACCTTATTTCTGTAAGAATGGCCATTATCAAAAACCCAAAAAACAGTACATGTTGGCATGGATATAGTGATTAGGGAACACTTCTACATTGCTGGTGGGAATATAACTAGCACAGCCACTAAGGAAAACAGTGTGGAGATTCCTTTAAGAACTGAAAGTAGGAATACCATTTGATCCAGCAATCCCACTACTGGGTATCTACTCAGTAAAAGAAGTTGTTATATGAAAAAGATACTTGCACACACGTTTATAGCAGCACAATTCACAATTGCAAAATTGTGGAACCAACCCAAATGCCCATCAATCAACAAGTGAATAAAGAAACTGTCATGTGTATATATGTATGTACACACACACACACACACACACACGCACACACAGATGGAATACTACTCGGCCATAAAAAGGAATGAATTAATGGCATTTGCAGTGACCTGGATGAGACTGGAGACTATTATTCAAACTGAAGTAACTCATTCAATTAAATGAATGGAAAACCAAACACTGTTCTCACTGATATATGGGAGCTAAGCTATGAGGACACAAAGGCATAAGAATATACAGTGAATTTGGGGGACTTAGAGGTACAGGTGAAGTAACTCAGGAATAGAAAGATAAACACCATATGTTCTCATTGATATGTGGGAGCTAAGCTATGAGGAGACAAAGGCGTAAGAATGATACAATGAACTTTAGGAACTTGGAGGTATGGGTGGGAGGAGAGTGAGGAATAAAAGACCACAAATATGGTGCAGTGTATACTGCTTGGGTGATGGGTACCCAAAAATCTCACAAAGCACCACTAAAGAACTTACTTATGTAATCAAATACCACCTGTATCCCAATAACCTATGGAAAAAAAAAGAAAAATACTTTTCCAATGCACATTTTTCCTACTGAGATTTTCCCCATCTCCTTGAATATTAAAGAATCACCTTCTCCTCCCAATGGGAAATGCAGGGCAAATGAAAAGCATGAGAGTAGTAACCTGTTAAATACCAATATCTGAAACTGAAGTTAAGGTCCAAGTAAAGTGCTAGGTTTTGCTACAGTTTAAAAGATTTAAAAAGCCAATGTAGCTTTAAATCATTAGCAAGATTTGCAAGTGAAATTCTCTAATATAGAACCAAAAAAAAATCAGCATATAGAGGATCAAATCCGCACTACAGGTGAAAGTACTTGGCCACCTAAAAACCAAGAGAAAGAAAAAGAAACTAAAACAGATGGCAGGTACTTATTACCGTTTAGGTAACTGAACTATCACCAGATCATAGTTTAAATATAGTTGGTGAAAATTTGGTGAATTTCAGGAAATGGAAGACGTTCAGAAACCACAGTTATTTCCATTTTAAATAACAATGATGGTTCTGTACCACCAGCTGTTTATAGTTCATTGAATGAAATTCTAGTTGATAGGAGATAATTACCTCTTCCCTACAGGAGGTGAAGTGTTTCTCATTCTGCAGACACCTCTGATGAATGGTCATGTGGGTATGAGATCAAGACAGCATTCCAAGATCAGTTTGGTTTTTAATGATATCTTTAAACACTTGATTTTCTATTTTTTCCTATTTAAGTGTAGAAAAATGTGCACCTTAAAATACACAGAACCACATCACTGGCTGTCCTTTTGCTTTTATACAACACTTTAATCTCACAGGGAAAGTAGAACATACACAGATAGTATGCCATCCACAGCATTAGAAAAGGATGAGGGTGGGGGATGTTCCATGGTCATTTCAACTTCAAACATTTTTGAGATTTGAAGATTTACTGATTCATTGCTTCCCCTTGAAAACTATTCTGTCTCTCAATGCTTCATCAGATAATGATGTTCCCATTATTCCAGCCATTTCAGTTCTTTCATCTATTTGGAAAGGTCTATCAATTTTATCTTCCCAATCTCTCTCAAATTTGTCTCTTCACTTCCAATGCAAACTGCCACATACCTTAATACTTCTTACCTGCACTACGGTCCTTTTATCTTAAGTGGTCTCCTTGCTTCTAGTGTCTTCAAATAATCAAGTTCAACTAAAATACTACTTTCAAATTAATATCGCTTAAGTACCACTCTCATCATACCACTTTTATATGTAAAACCTTTCAAAAGCAGGTTGTGACTCCAAAATAGAAAGATGCTTAGAAATTATTTCCTTACAAATATGTAAGATGGTGTGTGCCTATTAATAAGAAGTAGAAAAGAACACAAAAAATTACAAGAAGTTAATTTAAAAGGGACTGAGACTTGATGTTTACCAAAACTTACTATTTTTTATAGTAACATTTACAAAGCAAATAAAATCTTTCAGTGACCACTTACTGTTTATGTACCATTCAACTTAACCTCTGTAATCTGTTTCCAAGCCTACCTTTCCAACTTATTTTCCATCCCACCTTTCACACAAGCTAAAATTCCAAAGTGAATTGCCACACTTATCATATGAGTTCCTGTAATGTTCTTTCCCAGTTATGAGCCACCGCTTACATGAAAACCTCCAGCTGGTACATTCTTTTCCTTCATTTCTGTGTGTCCAAATCCTACTTAACCATCTTTTATAGTTCTGTTCAAACCATACATTATCCACAAAACTAACCCTGATGTCTCCTTACTCAACACTCCAATAAACATTTCATCTGTTTCTCTCCTATAAAAGGTAGCATGCTATATTTGTTCTGTATTTTGTGTGTGTGTGTGTGTGTGTGTGTGTGTGTGTGTGTATGTGTGTAAGAAGTAGCTCCCTTTAGGACAGGGTCTTTGTTTTAGCCATCTTTGTATTCCACTCAAGGCATAACATGGTGTCTTTCTGAATAAATATGTAAAATGTATAAGTAATTATTTTCAAAAGGCAAGGGCCAGGAAGACTAAAAACTAACTGAAATTATTACTCTTAGTTATATGACGATCCTTCTTTTTTCACTCCAATTTATTCTTAACCCAACCTTCTTACCTGAAGGTATGTTATTCTCCGCTGGACCAGTTCTGTCAGATCTTTGGCCTCTTTTTCCCGCCAATCACCTGCTCCATCTGTCTGACTGAGGTAGTATAGATCCGTCATTATTGATCTGTTAAAACAAACAACATTGGAGGTCTAACTTATTTGTAGTGCTTTACGGGATTACATGAAGTCTTAAGAAAAATGCCAAATTCTTCGTAAAGATTGATGCTCACATTGATGCTAGTACTCATCTTTTATTTTCTATCAGGGTTGTGAAATTCAAAAATTAGTCTCTTAACATCCAATATTCATCCCTATAGTAAATTTTCACTGTTGAGAAAATATACTTTTTTTGTTCAAGCCAGTCAGCTGCACTAGTTTCCCAAAACAGACAGCACTACAGAGATCTGGAGGAAAGTAAATATGCAAAGCAAACGAATGAATAGATTAACACAGAGGAAGAAGTTGATGTTAGTATTTGAACAGTACCTCTTGGTTCTCTCTAATATCATTTCATGCCCCCTTTTAATTTTTGTTTTCATATTTAAACATTCTGAATGATTGGAAAAAGAGGAAAATTTTTATATAACTTCATAGCAGTATAAACCAAGGGCCAGGAAACTTTTTCATTAAATGGCCAGACAGTAAATATTTTAGTCTCTATGGATCTCTAAGATCCTTTGCCTTTGTAGCAGAAAGCTGCCCTAGATAATATGCAAATGAATAGGTATGGATGTGTCTGAATAAAACTTTATTTATAGAAACAGGCAATGAGCCAGATTTGGTTTTGGGGCCATAATTTGCTGAGTCCTGGTTTAAACTAATAAAATGATTGTTTAGCATCAGTAATTCCCACTCTGTGTAGCATCAGTAATTTCAATTACAATGTGCTGGATTTCCTGCAGAGTAAAGTAAAATCCCCAGTAAACTAAGAAGAGAAACTTTAGGGCTGGTAAAAATGGTTTTATTTATATTGCATGAAATAAAAATTATGACTTGCATTTAGTAAGAAAGAAAAGTAAAAAGCAGGAGTCTCTCTTTGTCTAACATCCCCTACAAATCTGCCAGCAAATTTATAGCTAATTTCTAATTTTTCACATATCACCACCAGCACTTTTACCAACCGAGACACCACCTTCTCTCACCTGGATTACAACCACCTCCTAACAAGGTTTCCCTGCTTCCACCATTGCCTATGTCTAAAGTCTATTCTCAATATAGCAGCCAGATCCTGTTAGAACATCAGGCAAATAATATTACTACATTGCTCTTAACATGAATTGGCTCTTCATCTCACTCAGCGTCAAAGTCAAAATTACTACTTTGACCTAAAAGATCCCACCCAATATGGCTCACTTTAATCTCATCTTTGTCTTTGATCTCATCTCCCACTACCATCCTCCTTGATTTCTCTATTTCAATCACATAGGTCTTGTTGCTAACCCCTGACAGTGTCAGGTATATTCCTACTCCAGAGCTTTTCTTTTTGATCCTCCCTGCCCTGGCATGCTCTTTTCTCAGATATCTATTCACACGGCTCACCTACATGACCTTGAAATCTTTGCTTAGATGTCACCATCTTCATAAGATTTTCCCAGATTATCCCACTTAAAAATCCAACACCCCCTCCCATCACCTGCATTCCTTGGTTTTCCCTCTCCTCCTGTTTGAGTAGGTAGCTAGGCAGACAAGAGAGGGCAGGAGAAGGTACCCCCTTGACTCCCAGCAATGTCAGGTGACCATCAGGTGATGGTCAGGTAGTTGTTAAACTGTCTAAAATAATTTAACTGGTTGCAGCTGGTGCCAGGGAAAGGCAGTCTCCTAAATAGAAAACACCTGAAGTTGGTGATCAGCAGCTTCCTGATAAGATTTCAAGAGTTGTGTCAGCTGGCTCAAGTATGCATACTAGGAGGCAAAATGGCAGAGTTTAACTGTTATATGACCTTCTTCTAGGAACACTCAACTGGTAAGAAAAAAAATGACTCAAATGAGCATGTGCACAACTGCAGTAAACACACTGCATATGCAATCCCTCTCAAGTGCTGGCAGGCCACTGCATATGCAGATAGCCTGCCCCAAGGAAAAATCAGGTAAGGAGAAATGCAAACCCCAGAACCACAGCAATGTATTCAGGTCCTAGTCAAAGGCCTGACAGCGCACCTGACCCTGTCAAGTTAGTTGCCCGCGTGGCCCTCTTCCGAGTGTACTTTACTTCCTTTCATTCCTGCTCTAAAACATTTAATAAACTCTCATTCCTGCTCTAAAACTTGCCTAGATCTCTCACTCTGCCTTACAATCCTCTGGCCAAATCCTTTCCTCCAAGGAGGCAAGAATTGAGTTGCTGCAGGCCAATATGGATTCACTGCTACTAACATTCCCTCCCTGCTTATTTTAGGTAATTATCATTTTCCAATATACAGTATCACTTACTTCTTATCTTTCTGCCCTACTAGAATTTAAGCTCCAAAAGAGTAAACTTTTTTTGGTTGCTTTTTAAAATTTTTTTTGTTTTCTTTTTATTGTTGTTTAAAATCAGCATGTGGAACAGTGCATGTTACAGCAAAATATTCAATAAATATCTTTAAATAGATGAATGAAAAAGTAGCAAAAGAAAAATCTTTTAAGAGTTTATATAATGAGATAATGATGACCATTTTTATCTTTTACAAATCCAGTTTGATGGTAGAGAGGTTTGGGGAATAATCCTTACCTAAGTGTAGCTCCAGCTTCATCCCTTTCTCAACACTTTGTATTAACTCCTCTGTTTAAGGCATGCTTAAGAGTATAGATTATTATGAAAATTATAAAGTTAGAAACTTATTTATATTGTCAACACAATTATACATCAAAAATCACTTACAATGATTGTATTAACTAAAAACATAAAGCATTAGCTGGAGATTCCAAGAGTACTTAGAGAAAACTGATATATTACAATACATAAAAAGAACAACAACAATAAAGAAGTACACCTATTCCAAGTGTTTTAAATTATTTCATTTAATTCTCTCAATTATCTGATAAAGAAATGTCAGGAATTGAGAGTTAAAATAATTTGCTCCATGTCACAAACCTCAGAAATGTCAGAGTAGGAATTCAAACCCAAGCAACAGGTTTCTAACTACGACACTAACAAATATCAAAGTAGGAGGTCCAGAGCACAATAAGGTGCACTCTGCTCAATGTAAATATCCAAAATCAGAAAGTCTGAATCAGAGGAGAAAACTTTGGGAGCCAGACATACCAATTTCTCAATTTTGGTTCTACCTCCTGCTAACTTTGTGTCCTAGGAAAGTTATTTTGACATCTCTGAGACAAAGTATTCAGAATATCTTCCATATAGCTCTTTTAAAAATGCATAGTGATAAGACACACAAAATAGTAATATGTATGGTACAGCTATTTTTTTAAATGCTAGAGACCCTCAGGAGTTGTTTCAGAACTTTTACATTGTATCTGAAGAGCACCCACAAATAATTCTACCACCATTAGATGTGGGTAACAGTACCATGTGGTACTGATAGTCAATCATAAAAATGACCCGATACTGAGTTCCCTATAACACCCAGAAGAATGGGATTGATCAATGAGAAGGAGTCACTTAAGAGACAGTGAAACACGCTCTCAACAACTGTGATTTGCCTAAGAGTATGTGACACAGTCTTAGTACTCTTTTATTCCTGGTTCTTAACTAGATGCTAAACTATTTAGTAAAAATGCAACGGCAGCCCACAGGAAAGTCTTATTACTATCACAGAAAGCCATTAGAAGTACACATGATTAACAGAGAATACTTGATAATAGCCCCTTTGAATAAAGTGAAACTATTAATACAAATAAAAATTTAAAATATTAGCCACGATTTAGACTATTCATCCTAAATTAATAGTGGAACAACTGTGAACAATGCTTCAGAACAACAGTGTCATTTGTGAAGCACTTTAGACATCTGTTTCTTGTGTCAATATTATTCACACACAGAGGACACTTTGCAGCTTAGCTACTTCCATTTTCACCCTTTTTAAACAGGGCAAGAGGCCAATATGTGATGCCTTGTCCATTTTCATATTTGTTATTCTCAGCTAGAATTCAAAACATTTCTTTTCATGAAAGACACTTTGGCTGCAAAAACCAAACCTACAATGTAAGAAATTAACCTGAAATCTTATAGACTGGGCAAAGTTTCAACTTTTAAGTTTTTTCAGATTATAAAACTGAGTTCCTTATGGACTATTCTATAGACTACAGTATTCTTGTATAGTTACTAGGGGTGGTGGGAAAGTCACTATCTGTATGAAATTGTGAGTTGCTCATGGAAACACAGAAGTCTTTAACTATAATAGGGCTATAGAGCTCAGCTAGAAGTTCATTTAAAACATCTTCTCAGTTCTATAAGCCTCTTTCCCATCTATTTTTTTTTCTTTAACAAATATTTATTAATCATCTGTGCTGTGCCCTAAGATACAATATTGTGCAAAGCACTTATATTCCTTTTTCTCATGAAGCTTACAGATAGCCAAAAAATGAAGAAAACAACTATGATTTATGGTAAATTTTATAAATATGAGAAATAAAATGTGATGACAGAGAATATCTGTTGAGCACAGAGATATAAACAATGGGTTCAGGCAAAGTTTCTCTGTCATGGGGTACCTAAGGTGAGACCTGAAGGATATAAAGGAGCCACTCAGGTGAAGAGTGGGGAAAAAGACCTCACCTACCTGGGTCACTAACTGAAGGCCTGTGTGACTTGGGCACAGGCAGGGAGGAGAAGAGGCACATGTTACAGTAAGAGCAGCAGGTGGGATTCTCACCTGATGAATGCATATCTTCCTCCAAAGACAGAGAGAAAAAAGAAGCTATACTTATAGACAACAATATAAACTATTCTTCCTCTTATCTGTGGTTAACTGTATATTCTTTCAGATTGAACTATCTTATATCTCATTTATTCATTTTGCAAATATTTATATAGCAATGACTAAATATTTCATAGGTTTCATCATAATCGAATGTGGTAGTTTGTTTTTTCCTATCAAATAGAAGTAATCACAAAACTTGTTCTAAGTATCAACTTTATTGAATGACTGATTGAGACAACGTTTTGCTCTTGCTGGCCAGGCTGGAGTGCAGTGGCACAATCTTGGCTTACTGCAACCTCTGCCTCCCAGGTTCAAGCGATTCTCCTGCCTCGGACTCCCAAGTAGCTGGGATTATAGGCATGCACCACCACACCCAGCTTATTTTGTATTTACAGTATTGACAAGGTTTAACCACATTGGTCAGGCTGGTCATGAACTCCTAACCTCAGGTGATCCACCTGTTTTGGCCTCTCAAAGTGCTGGGCTTACAGGTGTGAGCCACTGTGCCTGGCACAAGTCTCAATTTTAAATAACATTATTGTTTCCGGAGATATCATACAGTGGAATAACCAGTTTATCAGCAAATGTCTGTTGAAGATTAAAAGGAAATTCAATATGCTCTTAGTTTTACGTTAAACGTGTCATTACACATGTGTACATGGGTGCATGCAAGCACATGTACACATACAGAAACAAAAAGTATTACCTTTCACTGACAATCATATAGCCTCGAGTAGGTAAAAACTGCATTAGATCTAATTTAGAGAGAAGAGTCTCCTGAAATATAAGCATTAGCATGGTTTATACTTTCTTGTCATAGGAATCAAGACATTCCTGTACCATTGGGAATGAAAACTAATCTCTACTTTTTAAAATAAATTAGTTTATGTCAATGTTTTTACCAAGTTTACATCAGTACTAAGTCTTGGCAATTAATTATTCACATTCATCCCAGTCTCTACCCAGAAAGCAGAATAAACAAGCAACTAGAAGACCTAACATAAAAGAAAAGAAAAAGAAAGAGTATATTAATTTTTTATGATAATACAGTCATCTCAATATAAGGTCTCAATATAAGTTACTGTAACTTTATAGTCCACTAAAATTAATTTTTTTAAAATCTTTTTGTTTCTTGGCCTCTCTGTTGGAGACCACGTATGGAAGACAATTAAGCCCAGGATATAACCTTAAATTCAAACTGTTTCTTTACCCATTCAATAATGTTTGAAAGTCATCATCCTGCACTATTTATATTTTGGCCAAAGACAAGAGGATAATCAAATCATCAAGGAAACCACGGTGTCTCAAAATTGCTCTGCAGGAGCCCTGGGTTTTCATTAACTCTACCCTGAAACCAAATCTCCTAGAAGAGTCCCAGAAAGCAGGGAATCTAGCTGTTGTTGTGGTTTTGACTATGAACATACCAAGAAATCTAGTAAGTGGGCAATGAATCTAAAGACCTAGTATGAGACCATGTCAAGGTTTGGGAAATAATAAACCTAGGCAAGGTACCAGCAAAATAGTGCTGGCCATCTGAGGATACAATAAAGATGCCTGAAAAACTGAGTAGAATCGATTTTTTTTTTTTTTTGAGATAGTCTGGCTCTGTCGCCCAGGCTGGAGTGCAGTGGTGCAATCTCAGCTCACCGCAACCTTCAACCTCCCGAGTTGAAGTGATTCTCCTGCCTCAGCCTCCTGAGTACCTGGGATTACAGAGGTGTGCCACATGCCCAGAGAGGTTTTTTTTTGTTTTTCATAGAGACAGGGCTTCACCATGTTGACCAGGGGTCTCAAACTCCCGGCCTCATGTGATCCACCCTCCTCGGCCTCCCAAAGTGCTAGGATTACAGGCATGAGCCACCATGCCCAGCCGAGTGGAATAGAATTTATGACTCTGAAAGCAAGCCACCTATGACAGGTATTAAAACCTCTATTTCAAAAATTGGTTATGTTTTACGTTCTTTGTATTTTCTGCTAATTTCTCTAATAGTCATAAAACTCTATTTAAAAAAGAAAAAGAGTTCTAGTCTGCCTTTATGTCACTGAGGAACCAAACATAAAGAGGGTTTTTTGTTTATGCTTGATTCAAAATGTTAAAGAGAGGAGTTCGTATGGGTGGGTGGCTTATGCCTATAATCCCAGCATTTTGGGAGGCTGAGGCAGAAGAATCACTTGAGCACAAGAGTTAAAGACCAGGTTGAGCACCTGGCAAGATCCCCTCTCTATAAAAAATAAAAAGTCTAACTGGGCGCAGTGACACATGCCTACAATCCCAGCTACTCTGGAGGGTGAGGCAGAAGGATAGCTTTAGCCCAAGTTGTTTTTACATCACTGTGCTCCAGGCTGGGTGACACAGCATACCATGCTTAAAAAAAAAAAAAAAAAAAAAAAAAAGAAGTTTCCCCTAAGAGCCAGCACATGTAATTCAAGCAAGAAGGTGAAGGAATTAACACTTAAGGGTAAATGTGCTGGGTGTAGTGGTGGGCACCTGTAATCCCAGCTACTCAGGAGGCTGAGGCAGAAGAATTGTTTGAACCCTGGAGGCGGAGGTTGCAGAGAGCTGAGATTGCACCATTGCAACAAGAGCAAAAACTCCATCTCAAAAAAAAAGTTTTCCTAATGTATTAATATGTCTGACCAGAGCCTCCTAGAATCTATAATGTGTCAAGCACTATGTATTTTATATACTTTTCCTCATGTAATCATCACATTGCTGTGCTACAGAAATTATATCCCCATGTGTAGAAGAGAAAATAAAGCTCAGAAAAGCTAAGTATTTAGCAATTAAGAGAAATGATTTTGGAGTAAAACAGTTCTGCTACTTAGCCTGTGTTAAGCCACCTAATTTCTCTAGACCTAAATATAACTTCAGTTATAAAAAAAAGAAACTAAGCCAGGTGCAGTGGCTCACACCTGTGATTACAGCACTTTGGGAGGCCATGGTGGGAAGATCACTTAGGTCAGGAGTTTGAGACCAGCCTGGCCAACACAGTGAAACCCTGTCTCTATTAAAAATATGAAAATCAGCCAGGTGTGGTGGCATGTGCCTGTAGTCCCAGCTACTTGGGAGGTTGAGGCAAAAGAATCACTTGAACCTGGAAGGTGGAGGTTGCAGTGAGCCATGATCATGCCACTGCACCAGCCTGGATGACAGAGTGAGACTCTGTCTCAAAAAAAAAAAAAGAAAAAAAGAAAGAACAAATAATGCATATGTTGTAGGACTATTGTGCTAATGAAATGACATAATGAATGCAGAACCTTTATTATAGTGACTGGCATGTAAGAAATCCTTAGTAAGTGATAATTTTTAATGTCAAAATCATTCTTAACTTTGGAAATCACATGTGTGGTAGGAGGAGGCAAAACAGAATTAGGGCCACTAGATGAAAGACACTCTTTTCCACCTGGAGATTCTTCTTCTAATGCAAACTTTATTTTAGGGGGCACAGTTCCATTACAGGAGATGAAGAATCACTGTCTGGCTGACAGAGATTAAGTGATGAGCAGAATAAGGATGATATCATAAGAAAATGTATCCCTTTGCACATGAATATTAGAATAAATGTTCTAGTTAGTACCACTTGAAAATAAGCTTGGATTCCTTAGAAGAAAGACAATCATACACAAACATTTTGTTCAAATAAATTCAAAATTCAAGAAACAATATCCACATTCCAGCTTAATGTCTCAATCAAATCACATCTCCAAGAACTTAGTAAGCTCTTCCTTCATCCCTTCCTATCTTCTCCTGTGTGTTTGTGTGTGTATGAAATAAAACACAAAGAATAGAACGTTTGAAGGTTCACCAAACTTAACTTTTCAAGAGTGGGAATATCAATTCTTGGCCCTTCCAAAGACAATGAAAATACAAGCTATTGGGCAACAACAACTATGATCAGAAAGTTTAAAAAATCTGTAAGTTATTAACCTACCAATCTTTCCCATTATACCCCTTATTTGAGTCAAAGTCATTTCCTTTGTTACAGAATCCCCCACAATGTCTTTTTGTATATTAGCAAATCAGCATAATTTCATAAGTATCATTCATCATTTGGAGAACACCATTTAGTCTTAGCAAAGCTGCTTTATATATTACTGATAATGAGATGATGCAAACTAGGTAGGGGAGATGAGATTGCTACTTTATTGGATTGTTTTTCAATAGTTTCAGTAAATACAGTTGAAAAATGTCTCATCTCCTGTACTTTAGTTAGAAGTTTAATAATTGTTAGAAATTACCATAAATAGGCCTTGGTAAAAATAATAAAGTGAATAAATTAAAAAATAATACTTGTGGTAATTTAAAAAGCAGTAAGAAGCAGCTTTGGTATCTTTTCATAAACTGGTATCTGGCAATATGAAGATGGCAAAAAGAATCAGAGCAACAGTGATTAAGTTAAACATGTCTGCATCGGCCTGAAAGGTTGATAAAACAAGACTCCATGATATGATTGGAGGTTGAGGTACACATCTAAACTGCCATAAATCCAAGCACTGAACCTACAATACTATATAAATAATAAAACCACAATGGCAAAAATACTTTCCCTAAACAGCTTCTTTCTGTCTATTGCAAAGAGGTAGGCTAGGGTCAATTCATGATCAATGATCTCAAAAGCTACAAGTATATTTAACTGTATTACTGGGAAGAATGGTCATATGCAATCACTAGAAGGAAATCATCATTTAAAAATCTAGTGATACTAATACTTGAGATCAATATAGCAGGTAATAATTAATATGCTACCCTAAATTTATTATACCATTAACACCTCTAAATTCTTAAGAAGCCTGTAAAAGCTTCTAAAAGCCCAATAATATTACTAATTACTACCAGTTGATTACCCAACTGTGGTTGCAGGCAGAGATGAGGCTCTATTAGTTATTAGCTATCAAGGACAATCAGGTAAATAAATGGCGTTTTGCTAAAAATCTCAGGTGAGTTGAATCTCAGATTCAAACTTATGATACTTGGCCCCCAGGCTGCATTTTAATGCCTGGTAATGCAAGTAATGGACAACAGGAGCCACATTCGCCAAGAGAAAAATGGTGCCTTGATTACCAGGAAACAGCATCAAGGGGACAACAAAGGAGAAAAGTCTTCCCCCATAGCTCACTGATGGGTCACCAACCTACAGAGAAATGTGATTTTTACCAGGAAACAAGCATCAGTGGTGAACTCACAAAGAGAAAGAGGGCGTCTATAGCTGTAGTTCTCAAAGACCAGCAACTTTAGCATCACTGAGTATTACTACTATTATTATGATCTGTTTTTCATCACAGAACACTTTTGACACCAAATGTGGGGTTTTCCACATCGGGCAATTCTCCAAATCTCTGTGGACACCAACTAGGAATTGACATCAACTACCCAGAATTAGTGCAGACCTCTCAGTTCTATAATACTATATCCTACTTCAGATGCTGTCTCAAGTACTAAGTGCCCAGGGTACCCACACTCTGTCAAATTTGGCTACAAATCAGGGGTTCCCACAACAAACTACTCAAGTGCAGTAATATGTTAATAATCTTCTAACCCAGGTAGAAGGCTGCAAAACCCTATAGCGTCCAAGACTCAGGAGGGCTGTTTTAAGAAGGCATGCCCAAAAGCAGGTGGCAGCCTCACTGTGGTCCCAGCTACAGACTTAGAAATCTATACACTATAATTTGAGCCAATGTAAAATAAAATGGACTTTTGTGTCACATAAAAATTACCAGAGGCAACCATAAAAGTTTGTTTTGATTTTAATTCTTATACTTAAGGATCCTGAAAATGGTCAGTAAAAGGGTATATTCTATATAATAAAAATCCTTTCTATTTGTACATTCATCAGTTTAAGGGTTATTTCTCTAATGTTTGGTTGTGTTTTGCTCATTATTTGTATTACCATATTCTAATCTGTCTTCCTGGAGTTAAATTACTACCCTGTGATGTTTCGTCCCAGGTTCATTGTCATTTCTGTTTCAGACAGAAAAAGAAACTGACTTGGGTACCTTTTTTGTTTTCAGTGAAATACCGTTATTTAACATATACTAAAAGGCACTGTAAGGAATCATAATACATTTAATATGGAATTCAACAAATAAAAAATGGGAAATTGATTTATATTAGTTTCTCAGGGGCCCATTTATTATATTTGCTTTTCATTTGTACATATGGTCACAAAACATATGCACGTTATATGCACAAATTATATTAATATTTACAAAATAATTCCTTAAAGAATTATTTCAATTCAGCTGGACACGGTAGTCCATGCCTGTAATTCCAGCTACTCAGGAGGCTGAAGAAGGAAGATCGCTGGAGACCAGGAATTCGAGACTGGCCTGGGTAACATAGAAGGACCTCCACCTCCAGAGGCTGCATTGAGCCGAGATCGTCCCACTGCACTCCAGCCTGGGAGACAGAGCAAGACTCTGTCTAAAAAAAACAAAAACAAAAACAAAAACAAAAACAACAAAAAAAAAAGACCCCCACCTTAAAGACCTTAAAAAGGTCTTTAAAAAGAAAGACCTTTTTAAAATTTTAAAAAAATTTAAAAAAAATTTTTTTAAGTGTAAAAGAATTATTTTAATTTAAAAATGAAACAGAAAATTAAAGTCTCAAGTTATTTAATAACTCAAATCCTTTTTCTGAGAGAGAGTCTTGCTCTGTCACCCAGGCTGGAGTACAGTGGCACGATCTCCACTCACTGCAACTTCTGGCTCCCAGGTTCAAGTGATTCTCGTGCCTCAGTCTCCCGAATAGCTGGGATCACAGGCATGCACCACCATGCTTGGCTAATTTTGTATTTTTAGTAGAGAAGGGGTTTCACCATGTTGGCCAGGCTGGTCTCAAACTTCTGACCTCAAGAGATCTGCCTATCTCAGCCTCCCAAAGTGTTGGGTTTACAGGTGTGAGCCACTGTGCCTGGCCCAATTACTCAAATCTTAAAATTAAACATTCCATCAGAAGTCAATGGCCAAAATTCTCCTTTACATACAGCATAGTCTACCCAAGTCAAATCCTCTTCAGATATGAATTTTCCTACAAAACTGCAATAAGCAAAGAACACAAGCACAAAATTCCATTTAAGAGAAGCTTGGTGCCTAGAATCAGCTTTAGGGTAGAGAAATATTAAGGATAGAATTAGTCAGCATTTGGTTTAGTGGCCTAAGTATGGCCTGATTGCAAGCTGGGCAAAATATATCAAAGATGCTGCCTAATGTGTGGCCTGATAATTCACTGCCCCTTGAAATCCATGCTATCGTACTTCTATAGATTCATTAATGCTAAAATGATTCCGATAAAAAGATAAATTTTTATTTATAATTTCACCTAAAACAACCAAGCAATTTTTCAAAATCATTATAATACTGCTGCTGATGTTAATAAATATGAAATCTCTTACTTGTATGGGGTAATTCTTTTCCTCTTCACAGTAGTCAGTTGTGCTAATACAACAATTTTTCTTTTATTGTTCACTAATGAGACAGTAATTGCCATCAGAATCCCACTGGGAACCTAGACTTTTAAATATAATAGGCCTAAAGACAGGTTTCACTGTATTTATAATGATTTACAGATAACATTTTGTTCTGTATGATCACAACAGCAACAAAACGTTTTCCTTTCTGTGCAAGATAAACTTCATATTATTTAGCAATGCGTACACAGAAGAAACAGCTTTAACCAGGCAGATCTCAGGTTCTTCTTTCCAGCAATTAAATGAAAGAACAATGAACAGCATACTCCTTTTTATTTAAAGAAAAACAACAACAACAACAACCTGTTAACCTTTCATTAGAAATCCTTTTAAAAATTTTGCTATTTTAAAGTTTTTAATATTTACATTAGAAATGTAACCATCAGTTAAATGTAACCATGAGTTCCAATGTACCGTAAAGCAAAACTGCACACACCACTTCAAATACTGATTATATATAAAGAACATTTATAGAAAGATATTTTAATGTATTATTGGCTGGCATCACTACAATCAGAATTTATTTAGAATATAAAGATTTCCAGAAATACATTTTAATTAACACTTTCTGGTGGTATATTTTGGTTGATAAACTGCACTTGGCAATTACCATCCTTTGGGACCTCAGGTACTCTTCTCTTAAAGCACTGTAGGTACTATTAATATTTACCACTCAACAGATGGATTAACAAGTCTGTTTCTCATTCTTAGACTATAATCTTTTCTAAAGCCCAAATAAAATGTGAAAGGAGAATAGTACCTTTCATGATGTCCTAAATCCAAAAGAAATTCATCTGCATGTCTTTGGAGTTCATTTCCTTCTAAGTTCTTTAATTTCTTCAATTCACTCTGCAGGAAAAACCAGAGCTCTTTAGCTCCATTTTCAATCCTCCTCCTCAGGATTTCATGATCCTTCCCCAGACCTGAAGTCAAAGAATAGAGAGTCGTAGCACTTCCAACATTTTGATAAAAGGAAACTTTCAATTATTTGTGCTAAAGCCCATATACTTACGAGGGAAAAACAACGTATAAACACTTACCATTTCTGGTCTGTTTCTTGTAATTTTCAATCTGTTCTTTGGCCTTAACAAGCTGTTCTTCTAAAACACGTACTCTTCCTATAGCTGGCCCCTGATCAATGGGGCCTTCTGGTATCCTACAGTTCAGGGAAGAAAATGTAAACATTTAGCTTTTAAACTGTACAACAAAATACAAACTCACTTTGCTAAAACATTTATACTGTAAACTCTATAAGCAGTTGAACCATATAGCACAAAAGAAGTACCAAATAGAATTTTCTCTTCAAAGGTATAGGATTAACCAATGAAATGGACAATGAAATGATAATAAACAAAAACAGAAAATAATAATCTACCTCAGAAATCTATGATCATCTATGAGTTAACAAACCTCTAGAACTTTTTCCTAAAATCTTTCATCCCATTACTTGGAGTACCAACATCAGTGGCAAAGTGGTCAATTCTTCATTAGTGGTTAGGAGTAACAAAAGTGAAGGAAAAAGTAAAGAAAAGGCTTAAAAGAAATAAGGAAGCATATCTGAACATCTGTCTAAGGATATGCTCAAACATCAAATAAAATGTATTTCTCCAATATCAGACTACATAAATCTTTCAATATCAGACTATATAAATCTTTCAATTCATGACCTTAGAGTACTAAGCATTGGTTTTATATACAAAAAAGAAAGACAAGAGTAGAAGATAAAACATACTGGGGGAAAAAAAAAAAAGGGGGCCAAGAGTAGTAGCACATGCCTGTAATCCCAGCACTTTGGAAGGCCCAGGTAGGAGGATCACTTGAGACCAGGAGTTCATGGCCAGCCTGGGCAACACAGCAATCCCCCATCGTTACAAGAAATAAAAACACTAGCTGGGCACATGGTGGTGTGTGCCTGTAGTCCCAGCTACTCAAGAGACTGAGGCAGAAGGGCGGCTTGAACCCAGGAGTTCAAGGTTACAGTGAACTATGATCATCTCACTGGATTCCAGTGTAGGCAGCAGAGTAAAAAACCCTGTCTCAAAAAAATAAAAATAAAAAATTGAAGATTATTGTCTTACACATTTCTATCAGCAACAAAAAAATATCAGTCAATAATATAAAATTCTGGAACACAGAACAGCAATCCAAGATCTTTTACTTATATTATCAACCTCTCTGTTCAACTTAATTCCAAACTGTGCTTGTTCCTAACATGTTTTGTTTTTACATGACTTTTGGCAATATATAGTACTCTACTTTGATGTACGTAATACAATTTTGTGGTGGGCTAAACAAAGGTCTCCCAAAGATATTCTTAACCTAATCCCTGAAACCTGTGAATATTACTTTATGGCAAAAGAAACTCTGAATATGTATGCAATTAAGGATTTTGAAATTGGATTATCTAGGTGGGCAATTTTGTAATAACAAGTGTCTTCAAAAGAGGAAGGTAGAAGAAGATTTTATTACAGAAGGGGAAAAGGTTATGTGTTATGTGGCTGTTAGCTCTGAAGATAGAAGAAGCAGCCATGAGCAAGGAACACATTTGTAGAAACTGGAAAAGGCAAACAAACAAACAAATGAACACCCAAAAAACCCTAGATCCTCTCCTAGAGCTTCTCTAGGGAATCCAGCCCTCCTGACACCTTGGTTTCAGTCAGTGAAACTCATTTGAGATCTCTGGCCTCCAAAACTGTAAGATAATAAGTTTATGCTGTTCTAAGCCATAAAATTTATTGTATTTGTCAAAGCAGCAATAGGAAATTAATACATACATATATAGATCCCTTTACAAAATTGTCCTAAGATCAAATAGCTGATTTTTCTTTCAAAGTCTATTTAAATGAGGAAATATCTGTAAAAGTACTTAGCACAGTGTTGGGCAATAAATTTTATGAAGGCTATTACTATATCTGAGCTTTGTCATTTTAGAGATGAGCTGTAACCTCAAAAAGGCTGGGCTATCTATTCTTACCATCACAGTTTAAGAGAATTTAATTTTTAAATGATAATTGGCAGCATTTAAATTCAGATGTCAACATAGTCTTTTTTTTTTTTTTTTTTTTTTTTTTGAGACACAGTCTTGCTTTGTCACCCAGGCTGGAATACAGTGATGTAATCTTGGCTGACCACAACCTCTGCCTCCCGTGTTCATATGTTTCTTGTGCCTCACCCACCTGAGCAGATGGGCATGGTGCCATGTACTACCACATTCGGCTAATTTTTTTATAATTTTTGTAGAGACGGGGTTTCATTGGGTTGGCCAGGCTGGTCTCAAACTCCTAGCCTCAAGTGATCCATCCACCTCAGCCTCCCAAAGTGCTGGGATTACAGGCATGAGTCACTGCACCCAGCCAACATAGCCTTTTGATACAAATACTCTGATACAAAAGGTTTTTTATAGCTTTTCTAACATTTTTTTATATAACCTGATGAAGCCAAATTAACTGTCAATTACCTATACTATTTCAGAATACATGCTTAATAAACTAGCTATTGTTACAGCTACACCAAAGTAATTGGAGACATTTTATAATTTCCTATAAAATGGTATGCATTAACATTGAACAGGAACGTAAAAAGTAACCATCCTCCAATCATGAGTTTCCGAGGCTACAGAATATCAGTGAGAAAGCCTTCATTTGTATAAGCACAAAGTGAATAATAATAAAATGAATACAGTAGTTAGGTGCACAATTACCCAATTTATGAGCACACATACATTCACAAATGAGGCATGTCCTGGTATATAGTTTTTAAAAGTTATGTTTCTAAGACTTGGCTCTTAATCTCATTCTGAATTAGGTGGCTGGTTTCTAGGAAACAATTTGAAAACTGAATGAAACTTCAATCTCTTCAGATTTATTTTGGCAGCAATATGCCATAGGACAGGTGTGTCCTTTTTCAGAATATATTTTAATGATAGAAAAATTAACAATAGAAAGATTATGTCTTGGTTCTCCTTTTTATCTCATTTCTTCAAATATTGGTGGAATAAACACAAGAGGCAAAACAGCCATAAAAAAATAGCATACGATCTTTTCAGTGGATTTCCACGAAGATTTCCAATTTAATCATAATAAAACATAATGGAATTAGTAATCTATATCACCTAATAATCTAATCCAACTGTGGAAAAAAAAAAACTGTAGATAAAAAAAAGTACTAGGAAAAAAATCACTCTAAAGAAAAATAGAGGAGAACTATTCTTTCCAAACTGCATCCAGAAAAGAGTCAGTAAGCACGAACAGTCTCTTTTTTGAACACTTAGGGAACAGAATGCTTCCTTATTATATTCAACATGCTAAAGATATAGATATCTAAGATTTCCACTTCTGGCCAAGACATTTACCATCCCGCCTGAAACTCAAAATCCAGATGAGATGTATTAAACAATGATCAAATAATCAGGCAACAAAGGGCAGTCATCACGAGAGAAGGAAAACAAATGATGACAGCCCTATGACTGTCCCATCTTACTGCATTCAGAGAGTTTCCAGACCACAGTTTATGGACAGGAAATGCAGATGGAGCCAGTATATTCACTGAGTGAAGAAATTGAGTTAAAAGTATAAAAAGACCAAGAAAGAGTTTGAATAGCAGAGAACTGTAGAGGAGAGAGAACTCCAGAAATCTGCAAAGGTACCACTTGAGAATCAGCAGAGTACTCAGCACACACAGGTAAGGAACTACTCAGGCTGGGGAAAGAACTCTCTAAAAGGATTAGAGGAAGTAGTACCTGGGATTCATACAGATTAGCTAGAAACAGTTTCTGATCACACCAGCCAAACTAGAAAACGGTAATTTCTGGGGCACTGGGTAAAATGCTCAGAAGGATTTTGCCTCAACAGTAGGGAAATGTACCCCAGACCAAACATTACTTAGGTCCTGCTTAACAATTCGTAAAAAACAAAATAGGATCAAGTTATTTTTAAATAACTACATCCCAGAACAAAATTTAAGAATATTAGTAAATTATACAAAAGCTTCTAGTAACAAACAAGGTAAAATTCATGATGTCTGGAAACCACAAAAGTTACCAGATTTGCAAAAAAACCAAGACAAATCAACTCATAAAAAGGAGTAAAATCAATCTATCAAAACCAACTTAAAACTGACACAGATGTTAGAATCAGCATAGTCACAGTTTACAACTGTATTTCATATGTTCGAAAGTTAGAGACAGGGAAGATATAAAAAAGATGTTAAAAATTTTAATAAATAGGGCAGGCGCAGTGGCTCATGCCTGTAATCCCAGCACCTTGGGAGGCTGATATGGGCAGATCACCTGAGGTCAGGAGTTCGAGACCAGCCTGGCCAACATAGTAAAACCTTGTCTCTATGAAAAAATACAAAAATTAGCTGGGTGTGGTGGCGCACATCTGTAATCCCAGCTACTTGGGAGGCTAAGGCAAGAGAATCGCGTGAACCCAAGAGGCAGAGGTTGCAGTGAGCCAAGATCACGCTTCTGCACTCCTGCCTGGGTGACAGAGTAAGACTGTCTCAAAAAAAAATTTTTTTTAAATAGATACCCAAATAGAACCACTAGAGATGAAAACTATAATGTCTCAAATGAAAAATACAAAGAATGAGATTTACTGCAGATTATAATTGCAGCTTCTACCCTAAGAAACTAAGAAAAAAGAGCAAATAAAATTCCAATTAAGTGGAAGAAACAAAGTAATAAAGATCAGAGAGGACATCAATGAAATAGAGGAAAAGAAAAACAGATAAAAATCAATGAAAATGGTTCTTTAAAAAAAAAAAAATCAATTCAACTGGCAAACTTTTTCCTAATAAATATTTTTAGTTTTATGGGCCAGCAAGCAAAATCAAGGCTATTAATTAGGTATATATAAAAACATTTAAAATATGTAACAACTTAAAAATGTAAAATCATTCTTAGCTTGCTAGCCATGAAAAAAAGAGGTGGTTGGTGGGATTTGACCCATGAATCATAGTTTTCCAAACCCTATTCTAGCCACACTGAGCAGAAAACATAGAGGGAATACTTCCCAACTCATTCAGTAAAGCTAGTATTATCCGGATATCAAAACCAGAGAAAGATATTCTTAAAAAACAAACAAACAAACAAACAAAAAAACAAATTGCAGAACAGTATCCTTCATGAACACAGATATAAAAATTCTAAAAAATTTTAGCAAACTAAACCCAACCATATGTAATGTAGATAGTAAATCATGATTAATTAAGGTTTATCCTAGAAATGCAAGACTGGCTTAGCATTAAAAAATAAATCAATGTAATTCTTCCTATAAACAAAATTTTACTAACCACATTATCGGAATAGATTCAGAAAAAGGACTTAACAAAAGTCTAATGTAAATTCTTGATAGAAAGTGTCAGAAACAGCCAGGTGCGGTGGCTCATGCCTATAATCCCTGCACTTAAGAAGGCCAAAACAGGTAGATCACCTGAGGTCGGGAGTTCAAGACCAGTCTGACCAACACAGAGAAACCTCATCTCTACTAAAAATACAAAATTAGCCAGGCATGGTGGCACATGCCCGTAATCCCCGCTACTCAGGAGACTGAGGCAGAAGAATCGCTTGAACCCAGGAGGCAGAGGTTGCGGTGAGCAGAGATTGTGCCATTGCACTCCAACCCGGGCAACAAGAGCAAAACTCTGTTTCTAAAAAAAAGTGTCAGAAACTAGGAAATTAAGAAAATTTCCTCAACTTGATATCAAGCATCTATTAAAAACTTACTGTTAACACCACAGGTTAATGATGAAAGCATAAATATATTTCCCCTCAGATCAGAAACAAAACAAGGATGCCCTCTCTCACCACTTCTATTCACCACTGTATTGGAAATTCTAGACAGTAGAGCAAGGCAAGAAAAAGAAACAATGGCATTCAAGTTGGATTGAAAGAAGCAAAGCTATCCTTGTTCACATGACATGATAATCTATGTTGAATATCTGATGGTGTTTAACAAGGTTGCAGAATATAACATCAACATACAAAATTCAATTGTATTTCTATATTCTAGCAAAAAAAATTGGAAATTAATATTTAAAACCACATATTAGTTACAATAGCATCAAAAAATGAAAAAAATTAAGTATCAATCTGGAAAAAGATGGGCATGACTTATAAATTTAAAATTATAAAACAATACTGAATTTGTTTAGAAATTGACAGGCCAGTTCTAAAATTCATATGAAAATACAAACATCTAAAATACTCAATACAAATCAGAAAAAGGTAAAACCAAAGGGCAAACACCATCTGATATCAAGGCCTATTATACCTGGCTTGAGCTGGTGTTTGAATGATTGAATGAATGAATGAACGAACGAATGAACAAAAATTTTAAAAATAAAAATTTTAAACACCTATTATAAAACTACATACTATAATCAAGACAGTGAGGTACTGGTATAAAGATAGACGACAAAGAGCATAATGAAACAAGTCCAGGAATAGGCCCACACATAAATGGAGATTCAATTTATTTTTTTTAATGAAATCACAAGATAATTTAGCAGACAAAGGACAGTTTTTTACAAGAGGAAAATAAGAAATACACCTTTCTGATCCTCAGTTCAGCAAAATTATCTTAGATATGACAGAAAGGTGTGATCCATAAAAGAAAAAATGATAAACTGGATTTCACTAACATTAAAAGCTCTTCTTTTAAAAAGACACAGAGTACAAGAAAATCTTTTTTTTTTTTTTTTTTTTTTTGAGACAGTCTCATTCTATCACCTAGGCTGGACTGCAGTGGCATGACCTTGGCTCTAGTACAACCTTGGTTTGGTGAGACCTCAGCTCACAACCTCCACTTCCCCAGTTCAAGTGATTCTTCCAACTCAGCCTCCTAAGTAGCTGGACTACAGGTGCGTGCCACCACGCCCAGCTAATTTTTGTATTTTTAGTAGAGACGGGGTTTCGTCATGTTGGCCAGGCTGGTCTTGAACTCCTGGCCTCAGATGATCCACCCGCCTCAGCCTCCCAAAGTGCTGGGATTACAGTCATAAGCCACCGTGCCCAGCCAAGAAAATATTTTAAAATCCTACATCTGTTAAAAGACTTGTATCCAGACTACATAAAGAACCAAATCATCAGGGAAAAAAAAAAAGCTCGTAAGCAAAAAGATTTAAACAAATGTTTGAACAAAAAATACAAAGAAGAATTAAGCACATTAAAAGATGCTAAACATTAGTTATTAGGTAAATCCAAGAAAGGTGGACTGTGTAGCTACAGCACTAGATACATAGGCTGGCCTGGTTCACTGCTTACATCACAAAACATGAAACAGGTAATCATTAGGATTTCCTGTAGATGATCCTCATTCCTATTTTAAAAGCCTTTAAGGATGCTTACATGTTAGGTTTTTCTGAGATTTGATGTATATTTCAAAAATTATTCTCCCCAATAAAAATTTGATGAAAATCTTTATTCAAACAAGAAGGCATCCTTCTAATACCCAAACATTAGCTCCATTCTAAAGGAATTCAATGCATATAAAACATAATATGAATACCAGTACATTACTGTTTTGCAGTCAGAATATGAAAAAATAGTGAGTTGAAGCCTAAATGGAATGATTACACAGCTCTCTGAGAAATTAAACTTTTCTCATTAAAAATGCATTTAATAATTCATGTAAAACAGGTTGCCTTTCTTAAACACTTTCAACAATTATGTCATGAATATTAGAAAGAATAAAGACTTTAATTAAGAACCTAGGTACAAGTAAACAATATTAGGAAAGAAAAGAGAATCATAAACACAGATAAAGAATTTTAAAACTTATCAAAAAATACTATGAATATTTTCAGGTACTTGCTTTAAAAACATGAAAAAAGTAATTCCTAAAGGAATTAAATTACAAAATGAACTCAATAATTTATAGCAATTTTATCAGTGGTCAAAAATCTATTGAATTTTCTGAAACTTTAGGTTGAAGCATTTTTATACGAGTTTTACAAATATTCATAAAACATCTGAATCAAAATCTAGGAAATATAAAAACAGAGGAAATCCTAAAATTCTATCCCTGAGATTAGTATAAGATTGATATAAAAGTTGACAAGAATAACAAAAAAATTAAAGACTAATTCAATTATAAGCTTATTTTCAAGCTCCCAAATGATATATTAGTAAATATAGCAATGTATTAAAAAAATACATGACTATCTCAACTTTATCTTAAGAATACAACATTGGTTTATTATTAGAAAAGCTATCAATTTAAATTGATTGTATCAACAAATTAAAACTGTAATCCCAATGGGAACAAAAAAAATCATTTGATAAAATTTAACATTTATTCATTACAAACATCTTAGCAAGAAAGAATGAAAGGAAGGTAAACTCTTTAATTCAGTAAGGAATATCAGAAATTCATACTAAATATCACATTCTATGGATTAACTCATCAGTAGCATTCCTTTTAAAGTTAAGAACAATAGAAGACAAGCCTGCCATCTATGCTTCTATTCATCACTGTACTGAAGGCCTTAGCCAATGTAACAAGATAAAGAGGAAGACAAGTGTAGAAAATGAAGAAACAAATGTTATTCAGATCATATAAACTCTAATATAGAAAATCCATAATAATCTACAAACTGTACTAGTAAGAAAGTTCAGGAACATTGTATATACAATATCAATATATAAAAATTAAAGTCCCTATACAATGACAACCACAAATTACTAAATGTGTTTTAAAAAATACCACATTTACAACAGTAATAAGAGAATCATAAACTTTCAAGGAATACGTCTAACAAAGAGCAATATAACCTGTATGTTAAAAAACTACAAATTTTGGACGGGCACAGTAGCTCATGCCTGTAATCCCAGCACTTTGGGAGGCCGAGGTGGGTGGATCACAAGGTCAGGAGTTCGAGACCAGCTTGGCCAAGATGGTGAAACCCTGTCTCTACTAAAAATACAAAACAATTAGCCAGGCATGGTGGCGCACATCTGTAGTCCCAGCTACTCAGGAGGCTGAGGCAGAAGAATCGCCTGAACCCAGGAGGTGGAGATTGCGGTGAGCCGAGATTGCGCCACTGCACTCCAGCCCGGGTGACAGAGTGAGACTCCATCTCAAAAAAAAAAAAAAAAATTACAAATTTTCTGAAGAAGTAGTTGTTTCCCAAATTGATCTATAAATTGAATGCAATTCTAATAAAAATTCCAAAAGGATTTTTTAGTTGAATTTAGCAAAGTGATCCTAAAATACTTATGAAAAAGCAAAATCTCCAAAATAAGCTGGTTAATTCTGCCAAATAAGAAAAGAAAATAGGATTTCCCCCCCCCCATCGGAACACAAAACAAAGTTTTAGTAATGGAAACAGTATAATATTGGCACAAAGTCAGATAAACAAGACTAATGGAACAGAATAATGCACCTAGAAAGAGATCCTAGCATATTTGACACAGGTATCATTTTAATTACAAGGGAAAGGATAAATCATTCAATAAATGGTGGTGACAGATGGTTTCACAGAAAATTCAAACTTAATCTGACAAAGAAAACTTTAAAATTTCAGAAGAAATTTTGCATCCTTCATGACCTTGGGAGAGAAAAGAATTTCTCAAGTAAGATTTTTTTAAAGCCCAAACCATAAAAAGAAAGACTAATAAATCTGACTGCCTTAAAAATTAAAAACTTCTGTGCAATAAAATTAATAGACAAGTCACAGATAAATAGAAGAGAATGGAAAATATATAATTAATATAGGATTTTTATGTAAATTATATAAAGAACTCCTTCAAATCTATAATAAAAAGGCAAGGCAATGTAATAGAAAAATGTACAAAGTAGATGAACTAGCAGTTCATAGAGGAAAGCTTTATTCATCAGTAATCCTGAGAAATAATCAGCATTTTTTTGGTAACCAGGATATTCGAATTGAAACGGAGATACTCTCTCCTCTATTAGAATGGTGACAATTAAAAAGTGTGATGCTGAGTGAGGTGGGAATGCAGAGAAACTGGAACTCTCACATATTAGTTTTTAAGGGCTGCCATAACAGAATAGCATAAAATGGGTGGCTTAAACAACAGAAATTTATCACAGTTCTAGAGGCTAGAAGTCCATGATTAAGGTTATTAGAAGGTTTGGTTTCTTCTGAGGACTCACTCAATGAGTTGCTGAAGTCTGTCTCTTCTCACTGTATCCTCAACATGTCTTTCCTCTGTTTGCAAGCTTCCCTTCTGTTTGCTAAAACTCTCCTTTCTTATAAGGACACCATCAGACTGGATTAGGGTCCACCTTAATGACCTCATTTTAACTTAATCACCTCTTTAAAGTCCCTGTCTCCAAATATAATCACATCTGAGGGACTGGTTTAGGGCTTCAATTTATGAATTTGGATGGGCAGGGGAAGCAGTTAAGCCCATAACATACACTAAAGGTAGGAAAGTAAAATTAGAACAATTTGTTTAGAAAATATTGCTGAATTGCTCCAAAGTTGAAAATGCACATATATTAAGACCCAAAATGTATCCTTCTACAATTATTCTAAAGAAATTTTAGCACATGTCCACAAGGAGACACTAGATGTCCATTAATAGAAATTGAATAAATAGTAAATTGTGGTTATTCATATTCAGCAATTTATTCTACAGTTAAAATGAACAAACTATACCTACGAGTATCAATCATGCATAATCTTACATGAATTTCAATGCTGAGTGAAAAAGTTGCAAAACATACATAGATGTAGTATGATACATTCTTACAAATTAAAAAAATATATAAAACAGCATGCTTTCATGTATACCTATTTACATAATATAAAAATAAAATGTGGACAGGAGGTATATACAACACCCAGAATAAAAATTCCTCTGGAAAGTGAGGAAGGAAAGCAGGATTAGGAAGTTATATATGTTGCAGCCAACAAACATATGAAAAAATGCTCATCACTGGTCATTAGAGAAATGCAAATCAAAATCACAATGAGATACCAGTTACAATGGCGATCATTAAAAAGTCAGGAAACAACAGATGCTGGAGAGGATGTGGAGAAATAGGAATATTATACTTACACTGTTGGTGTGAGTATAAATTAGTTTGACCATTGTGGAAGACAGTGTGGCAATTCCTCAAGGATCTAGAAATGGTGGGTCAAATGGTAGCCAATTGATCCAGCAATCCCATTACTGCATATACACCCAAAGGATTAAAAATCACTCTACTATAAAGACACATGCACACGTAAGTTTATTGCAGCACTGTTTGCAATAGCAAAGACTTGGAACCAACCCAAATGCCCATCAATGATAAAGAAAACATGGCAAAAAAAAAAGAGAGAGAGAATGTGGCACATATACACCATAGAATACTATGCAGCTGTAAAAAAGGATGAGTTCATGTCCTTTGCAGGGACATAGATGAAGCCGAAAACCATTCTTCTCAGCAAACTAACACAAGAACAGAAAGCCAAACACCGCATGTTCTCACTCGTAAGTGGGAGTTGAGCAATAAGAACACATGGACACAGTGAGGGGAACATCACATACTGGGGCCTATAGGGGGGTGGGAGGGGAAAGGGAGGGATAGCATTAGGAGAAATACCTAATGTAGATGACAGGTTGATGGGTGCAGCAAACCACCTTGGCACATGTATACCTATGTAACAGACATGCATGTTCTGCACATGTACCCCAAAACTTAAGTATAATAATAAAGGAAAAAGTTACATATGTTTCACTTATCTTTTTTACTGTTTTTGTTTCAATTTCATTTAGTTCTACTCTGATCTTGGTTATTTCCTTTCTTCTGCTGGGTTTGGGTCTGGTTTGTTCTCGTTTCTCTAGTTCCTTGAGGTGTGACCCCAGATTGCCTATTTGTGCTCTTTCAGACTTTTTGATGTGGACATTTTAGGCTAAGAACTTTCCTCTTTTTAATTTCCATCTTGATTTCATTATTGACCAATGATCATTCAGGAGCAGGTTATTTAATTTCCATATATTTGTATGGTTTTAAAGGTTTCTTTTGGAGTTGATTTCCAGTTTTATCCCACTGTGGTCTAAGAGAGTACCTGATATAATTTCAACGTTTTTAATTTATTGAGACTTGTTTTGTGGCTTATCAAATGGTCTATCTTGAAGAAAGTTCCATGCACTGACGAATAGAATGTATATTATGTGGTTGTTGGGTAGAATGTTCTGTAAATATCTGTTAAGTTCATTTGTTCCAGGGTGGAGTTTAAATCCATTGTTTCTTTGTTGACTTTCTGTCTTGATGACCTGTCTAGTGCTGTCAGTGGAGTACTGAAGTCCTCCACTATTATTTTGTTGCTGTCTATCTCATTAAACTTAGGTCTAGTAATAATTGTTTTATAAATTTGGGAGCTCCAGTGTTGGGTGTGTATGTTTAGGATTGTGATATTTTCCTGTTGGACAAGGCCTTTTATGATTATATAATGCCCTCTTTGTCTTTTTTAATTGTTGTTGCTTTTTGTTTTGTCTAAGAATTGCTACTTCGGCTCACTTCGGGTGTCCATTTGCATGGAATGTCTCCCCCGCCACCTTAAGTTTATGTCAGTCCTTATGTTTTAGGTGAGTCTCTTGAAGGCAGCAGATGTGTGATTTATGAATTTGAATTCATTCTGCAATTCTGTATCTTTTAGGGGGAGCATTTAGGCCATTTACATTCAACATTAGTATTGAGATGTGATGTACTATTCCATTTGCCACGCTATCTGCTGCCTGTATACCTTGGATATTTTTTTTTAACTGTATTTTTGTTTTTTTGAAAAGATAAATAAAATTGATAGAACATTAGCAAGACTAACCAAGAAAAAAAGAGAAAGGATCCAAAGAAGCTCAATTAGAAAAGTAGCTTATGGTCATTGTGAAAATGACCATACTGTCAAAAGCAATCTACAAATTCAGTGCAATCCCCATCAAAATACTGCCATCATTCTCCAAAGAATTAGAAAAAACAATTCTAAAATTCACATGGAACCAAAAAAGAGCATGCAGAGCTAAGGCAAGACTGAGCAAAAAGGACAAATTTGGAGGCGTCACACTACCTGATTTCAAACTATACTATAAGGCCACAGTCACCAAAACAGTGTGGTAGAAAAATCCATCTTGAGTTGATTTTTGTGTATGAGAGATGGTGTATGTGAGACATATACACCAATGCAATAGAATAGACAACCCAGAAATAGACCCTAATATTTACAGCCAACTGATCTTTGACAAAGCAAACAAAAACATGAAGCAGGGAAAAGACACCCTATTCAACAAATGGTGCTGAGATAACTGACAGGCCACATGCAGGAGAACAAGACCTCATCTCTCGCCTTACACAAAAATCCTCAAGATGGATCAAGGACTTAAATCTAAGACCTGAAACTATAAAAACATCTAGAAAATAATGTTGGATAAAACCCTTCCAGACATTGGCTTAGGCAAAGACTTCAAAAGCAAATGGAACAAAAAACAAAGATAAACAGGTGGGACTTAATTAAACCAAAGAGCTTTTGCACAGCAAAAGGAACAGTCAGCAAACAACTCACAAAGTAGGAGAAAATCTTTTCAAACTATGTGTCTGACAAAGGACTAACTAATACACAGAATCCACATGTAACTCAAACAAATCGGCAAGAAAAAAACAATCCCATCAAAAAATGAGCTAAGGACGTGAATAGACAATTCTCAAAAGAAGATATACAAATGGCCAAAAAATATGAAGAAATCCTCAACATCACTAATAATCAGGAAAATGCAAATCAAAACCACAATGTGATACCACTTTACTCCCACAAGAATGGCCATTCTCAAAAAAATTAAAAAATAATAGATGTTGGCATGGATGTGGTGATCAGAGAACACTCCTATACTGCTGGTGGAAAAGTAAACTGGTACAGCCAATAGGGAAAGCATGTGGATATTCTTTAAAGAACTAAAAGTAGAACTACCATTTGATCCAACAATCCGACTACTGGGTACCTACCCAGAGGAAAAGAAGTCATTATACGAAACAGATGCTTGCACATGCCTGTTATAGCAGCACAATTTGCAACTGCAAAAATGTGGAACCAGCTAAAATGCCCATCAATCAACAAGTGGATAAAGAAACTGTGTATGTGTGTGTGTGTGTGTATACATATATATGTATACACAAACACAGTGTTCCATTATATATATATACGTGAGTGTTCTTTTATATATATATGTGTGAGTTTAGCAGAAAATATATGAATAAATTTTTTAAGGTACAAAATTATACATAATAACAAATCTAGTCCCCATGAACCTCATGTTACTACTGATAGTGTCTTATTTTTCACAAATGTTTTATATATTTTAACAGCTGCAGAATATTCATCCCATGGAGACATCATAATCTCTTAACCTCCCCTATTGTTATTTAAATTTAAGTTGTTTCTATAACCACTTATTTAATGTAAGTGCTTGTCACTGTTCCTTGCTACATTCAAATCTATCAGGGCACTACTCTATATCTAGCACATGACATTCTCTGACACACAGTAGTTGCTTCATTAATATTTTTGGCATAAATGAAGTAACACAAGCAAATCACTGACTACTTAGAGCTAGGAGGGAAAAGAAGAATTAAATGGTAAAGGCAGGAAAAAATAACAAAGCTCTATCATATAACCAGCTAAAGATCAGTGGAGTGAAAATAGAACATGTGTAAAACTGAAATATAAGTAAATGGAAAATCCAATTGACACACCTTTTACAAACAGGTTTTGCATTAAGAGATGAGTATCTTTAAAGAAAGAAAATGTCCAAAACACGGATTACTGTGGGGAATTTTAGACACATTTCTAAGGTTTACTTGGTTAAAGTACACAATACTAATCCTATTTATAAATTTACTCTATTAAAATCTACTGGTTTTCTGAAAAAATTTTCTAGCCCACAGTGAGATTTCTCTCACTAGTAACATCTAATTTCCTTCAGGTACTCAAAAGAGAAAGAATCTTTGGTGAGAATATCTTATGGACACTGGATTTACAGCAGATTACTGAATTTCTGTTAGAGCATATGTATTAAGTGGACCTAATAAAATTAACTATTATTGGAAATCTCTTTTCACCAATAAAGAAAGCAGTTAATGGCTTTATTAAGAAATAGAAAGACCTTGGTTATGTGCCAATTCACACTACCACAAATCTTTTCAATATAAGGTTCAATAGTAGGGTAAATGATAGTAACACTGCAATTACTAGTTTATGAAATGAAGCAGAATACTTAGGACAAAATGTTGAAAACAGACTTCTAAACCTTGCATACCAAAGAGTATCTCTAGATGTCTGGCCCAGGAATATATTCTGGAGTTCTAAGTATGAGCTTCCTGAAACGGAACTTTAAGGCCTTTATATGACATAGGTCCAAACTCAAGGAGCTTGCTTATCATCCTGTACCGGCCACTCTCTAGCATGAGTAAGAATTTAAAATATTTCTAAAAATACTCATAACCAAACCAAGAAATAAATCAATTTCCAAAAAGGAACTTTTGCCTCCTTTCAAGCACGTCTTCAATTTTTAAGAAATGCTTTAAGATAAAGATGAAGAAGAGGTGAACCAGCGTTAAAAGTGTGGGAGATGGGGGAAACATAGTAATACTCAATGAGTTTGAGTTTTCTCCTCTTTCTTTTCAGAAAAATGATTATCTTATTTATATGCCTGATTCCGATACCATATTCTGAAATTTTTTTTTTCTTTACTTTAAAGCTGATGACTGAGCTGTGTTTGCTTATTTCTCATTTCTAAGGTAGGAAACAAGGCTCAGGCAGAAATTAAACGTTATGTTCAGAGACTTATTAAAAAATATTCCCGGTCAGGTGCGGTGGCTCACACCTGTAATCTCAGCACTTTGGGAGGCCAAGGCAGGCAGACCACGAGGTCAGGAGATTGAGAACATCCTGGCCAACATGGTGAAATCTCATTCTCTACTAAAATACAAAAAAATTAGCCAGGTGTCGTGGTGCATGCCTGTAGTCCTAGCTACTTGGGAGGCTGAAGGAGGGGAATCACTTGAACCTGGGAGGTGGAGATTGCAGTGAGCCAAGATTGCACCACTGTACTCCAGCCTGGTGACAGAGCGAGACTCTGTCTCAAAAAAAAAAAAAAGTTCCAAGAACCATCAAAACATTTGCAAATTTTTTACTTCTAAATAAAATACATCTTCCAATAATATTTCAGTAATTATAGTATTGGAATAGTAATTATACTACTATGAAAACACATTATTTTCCTACACAATTCAGTACTTAAACTAAGTTGAAGAACTGAAGAAAAGATCTCTATCAAAAAACACTCAAAGCTAAATTAGTAAATAGATGTATACAGAGTAAATAGAGACAAACCATAACACTGTTACTTAACAGAACAAAACTTTTTTTAGTAAACTGAGCCAAACCATATCACTATGACATAACAGAATTTAAAAAATTTTGTTTTTAGACAGGGTCTCATAGTAAGCTGATGTGAATATGGCTTACTATGTAGCCTTGACCTCCTGGGTTCAAGTCGTCCTCCCACCTCAGCTTCCAGAGTAGATGGGAACTACATGTGTAAGCCACTATGCCCAGATAATTGTATTTTTCATTTTTTTTGTAGAAACAAGGTCTCACTATGTAGCCCAGACTAGTCTCCAACTCTTGAGCTCAAGCAATCCTCTCATCTCAGTCTCCCAAAATGCTGAGATTACAGGCATGAGGCACCATGCCTGGCCAACAGATTATATTAAAACACATTAAGAACAAATTGACTGTGAGATGGTATGAGTCACAAATACCTGGCTCAATGTTAAACTGATTTAGTTGTCCATATTAGTCAGTGCTACTAGAGCCAACTGTCCTCAGTGTTATATGATAGATGTTTAGAGTTTCCAAGCCTCCAAAGACAAATTCTCTTCCCCCATCATGGACTTTATTCCAAGTCAAGCCATTGTGTCATATGCACCATTCTTCTTAAGTGTGAATAAATTAGATTAATCCACCACCATCACTGAAAAGATCATTCAAATCAGCGTCTTTTAAACTGCTGGTTAGGTGCATTATCTAGAATAACAGTACAGTGATTTAAACTACAGTTTTTAAAGGAAGACAGATTTTAGTAAGAGTTTTACCATTTATTAGCTTTGTGACTCTGGACAAGTTATTTAACTTTTCTAAGCTCCTGTATCTTTATCTGTTCTATGAAAATAATGATAGTACCACAAAGACTTATTTTGAGGACCAAATGTTCCAAAATAGTAGGGGCTCCATAAATGTTACCTATCAACATTATTTATTGTGTTCTATTATGGAATGGCACAGATTGCTGGTAGACAATTTTATGGTATAGCCCTCAAATTTTTAAAAGGATTATAAGGAATATGATGACAGCTTACTCTTACCAATTATGCTGCTGAGTTAACTAGGATGTCTATGGTCTAGAGAAAATTTAATAAAATTCTACAAATCACAGTAAGTGTTTAAACAGACCATGCTTGGAAAACTCAATAGACTAGAATATAGCAAGTCCTATGAGAGAAAACAACCATGAATTTTAAACCGTGATTTTTTTTTTAATCTGTTATACCATCAAAGAATTCTGTATTGATATTCTTGAGGTTGAGTATATGTATATTTGCTTTCTTATTATGCTACCTTGGAAGTATTAGTTGAAAATTATCTAAAAAAGTAAATAACTCCTGGTTGGGTGTGGTGACTCATGCCGGTAATCCCAGGCCAATTTGGGAGGCTTTTGGGAGGCTGAGGCAGGTGGATCTCAATGTCAGGCATTTGAGACAGTCTGGCCAACATAGTGAAACCCTATTTCTACTAAAAACACAAAAATTAGCTGGGTGTGATGGCGTGAGCCTGTAATCCCAGCTACTCGAGAGGCTGAGGCAGGAGAATCACATGAACCTAGGAGACAGAGGTTGCAGTGAGCTGAGATCTCGCCATTGCACTCCAACCCAGGCAACAGGGTGAGACTCCATCTCAGTCAATCAATCAATCAATCACTCCCCTCACTATTCTGCAAATCCATACAATCATCTCCTTCAAAATCTTGAAGAATGAAAGAAAGATGGCTCTTAAAAACTTCAGTAACAATAAAATAGCTGATCATGTAAGAAAGGAAGACAGTCCTACAGAACAATGGTTTGGATAACTGCTATAAATGAATTAACAATTTTGGAAAGATTACTATAAAAATTATATGACAATATCAAGAGTTCTAAGTGAATACTGCTGCTGTCAAAGCAATGATTAATAACTATGCTTAATCTTCAAACTATGCACACTCACACCCAAGTAAAAAGATGTAGTTTTTATTATAGCAAATCTATATTTAAAATCAAAACACATCAAAACTACAACTTTCCATTTTGCATATGTATGTGCATGTGTTCATCTCCATGTATACTTTCTCTAACCCAGCTAAAAAAATAATCATTCCAAAGGGGTGAAAAAAACCCACAGAGCCTAAAGAGAACAAAAATTAATCTTCAGTTCTACTGACAAAGGTTTTAGATTCCAGATCACCAGTTTGTCATTTCACAAACTTCATTTCCATTGTTATTGGATAAATTTACGTTTCCTAGCCCAGGTGATATTAATTATGCTGATACTTTTCAGAAACAAAGACAGTCATAGTAATTGTTTATCAGCCATGGCAGGAATGTTTTAGGCTAGAAATAATGTGAAAGAACGTGTGAAAGATAAATTGTCATTATTTGATAAAGAATATATATCAATTCTACTTAATTCAAAGTGAACTTTCTTCTCAAAATCAAGTAAGTAGTTTTAGTTCTAATCCAGGCTGAGGTATATATCATGAGAGTAAGGAAACAAAATACTTTACTTTTAAGGAGGATGAAGTGAACACTGGAAACAAATTTTCTTTATCATGTCACCTCAAATAAGAAATTCTAATTTTTTTCATATTAAAACAGCCAAATAGACACAACAGGGTTCAAGAAAATATATTTGAAACTATGCTAGCTGATGGCATTCTGATTATTATATCTTCTCATATTAACCATATCCAGACAATTTCAGGAGACTTAGGAATCATTAATTGATAAATACAGTAAATATAAGGTGCTAGATAAGTGCCATTAACAAATATTAAATATTCTAATGCATAACATAAAACTTTAAGAACACACATTTGAAAGTGGTTTTGATAGCGACAGGAGGCAGAGAAACTCTACCCAGACAGGAGCAAGTCCCTGGCAAAATCCCACCTTCAAGTCGAAAAGCCTGAAACCAGCAGCCCAAAGTGAAAACTTCCATCCCTGCGTGCCCTCTCTCTCCCAGTTGGTTGTTTCTCAATTATGTCTTTTTACCAGTCGAATGCTATCTTTTCCAAAACTACCTATGACCCATCCCAACCTGCATCCTGTGCCTATAAAGACCCCAGGCTCAGTCAGCAGAGGGGAGAAGTGGTTGGATATTGAAGAGAGGTGACTTAACCTCAGAGATAGTGGCTGGATGAGGCCACTTGACTTCAGAAGAGAGAGGAAGAGAGGCGGCTTGTCTTCAAGGGAGAGCGACCTGCCCTTTCTATCCTCTTTCTCACTCCCCTCTCCACGGAGAGCTGTTTTCATTACCCAATAAAATTCTCTGTATTCACCATCCTTCAATTTGTCTGCATGACCTCCTTCTTTTTGGGCACCAGACAAGAATTCAGGAGGTACCACATGAGGATACCCAAAAAGTCTATCACACTGGCCGTCTGCCCTCACTGGCAGAAGGCAGACACCTGACACAAGAAGGCAAGGGACCCACTGAGCTGATAAAACACTGATGTCTGCAAACAACGGAGCTAAAAGAGCACTGCAACACACCCTCTGGGGCCTTGGCGTCATAGACACCCCTACCTGGATGCCACTGCAGGGCCTGCATAGAGTTTGCTCCTGCCACCGCTGAAGCAGCTGGTGGTCCCTGTACTCCTTCACTTGCATGCTCCCTCTAGTGAGGGGTGGAGCCCAGAAGACCCAAGTAAACAGAGTAAGCTCCTGCCAGGCTGCTGGCCAGTTCCTGCACTTGCTCACTCCAGTTCCTGTACTCGTTCACACACTCCATCCCTTCCACAAGGGGTTAAGCAGGGTGGGCTGAGTAAAGGAGGCACCCCTGTCGTAAGTCCAGCAAAGGGGTCGAGAAAATATCCTGCATCATTTTTTCACTAATTATTTTTTCACTAGTTTTAATGGAGATTTCTTAAAAGTCAAATTTGGCACAGTGAAATTTGTTAGAAAAGCGCATCTTAGAGAAGCTCATCATTTCACAACTATTTTAATTTCTGTATTAGTATCACATTCTGCTGGGAACACTGTGGACCCCTCAGTGGTGACTGAGCAACCCCAAGCTTCTGGAAGAATTGGCAAAACCTGAGCTATCTGAAATAATAAGAAGAAATTGTTGTTGATTTTTAACCTGTAAATTCTCTTAGAATTTGAAATGAGCTATTTGCTTTGTGATGACTGTTACCTACTGTATAGATCATATTTCAGAAAATGAAGAATAATATCAAAAGCTGAGATGTAACTTGTAACTTTGCCTCTGCTAAGCTGCAACTTGTAACTTTGGCTCTGCTGAGCTGTTCTGGTAAAAACAGGAACTCTGTGAAAGGGACTAACCACACAGCTTGACTGCCTGAGAGAGATGACAGCACGTAATAGGTTTCTCGTTGTAGAGAGCCTATAAATGGACATGTAATGGAGAGGCTTATTACCTAGATTCCTCTCCCAGGAAAGGTATATTGATCATTGCCCTGGAAAGGGAATGAGACCCTTATGGAGAGCCTATAAACGGAAGCATGAGGGGCGTTGTGAGGAAAATCCTCTGTGGTTGAGATAAGGATGTAAAAGTCTTTCTTCTCCCACTGCTCCTCCAAGCCTGCAAGGAGGCCCCATCCTCTTGCAGCTTTGTGGTCAGGCTTGGTTATCCTGTGTCAGATCCTGTTCCCCCTGCAGCTATGAGCCCAATGTGTTTTTGCTGATAATTATAAGTTTATGTTTAACCTCTATTCTTGCTAAGGTATATGATTTCTATGCTGACACACAGAAAAGTTATCTTTACATTGCTCTGCTTTTATAATACCATGTTGTGATTTCTGTGCACCAGTTTTTGCAAATGTATTCCTTTTGTATGATCATTCACACACTGTTGTGTAGCCTCACTCCCCCTCCCCTATTGAAAGAGTTCAGTAAAAAACTGAGGTTTTCAGGGGAATGTCAGACATCCATGGAGCAGCATTATGTGGCGTCTCTCCTGGGCCGAGCTTTAAGGAAAACTTTTTCCTTGTCTCTCTCTCTCTTTTTCACTGACCACTCTATCACTTTGAGAGATCTTAAACCCATGTTGATATATTGGGAGCTGGTCTCTCTGATAACATTCCCTTACATGGGTATTCTACAGACAATATTAATCTCTATCTTTACACTATGAAACCCAGAATCTGTAACGTTCATGAATAATTTTGAACATTTCAAGAACAAAAGAAAATCTGGTTTGACTGCTATTGAAATTTTTCCTATTCCAAAATAAATGTAGTAGATTCCCCTCTTGACTTCGATGATCATTTAAGTTATATTATTCTTTATTACAACTATTAAACTACTCTATCACTTAAAATAGTAAAAGGCATACAAATATTGATACATAAAGACTCACAAAAGGAGTACAGTGCAAGTGATTATGTTTTACAGTGATTCAAGGAAATAATTCAGAAAATATGGTAAAGTCAACAATCTAGGATTACACTGGAAATCCTATAGAATTATGTTGGGGATTATAAACATTATCGGCGCCTAGAAGGACTGATCAATTGCCTGAAGACTAGTATTATAGAAACTAAACTGGATACATTACATGATCTCAGAGGATGTGAAGAAAATACAAAAGAAATTACCAAATTACCAAAACCACATCAATACCATGTATAGAACATGCCTTGGTCCAGCCCAGATGCTGACATGTAGTGAGCGGCCAACAAATGTCTACCAAATGAATGATGTATTAAAGAATGACTCGAGATAGTAGTTTCCCAACAAGTAGAAAAGAGGAGTATCTTCCACAAAAGACAGAAACACATGAGATGCATTGTTCCCAATGCTGACAAAACATTCAGGTTCAAATAAAGTTTCAATAACTCAACAGACTGTAGATCAATAGGGATTATTTTAAGAGGAGAAGGAGATTGAATATGCCTGAAAACTTCTAAGGATATTCTAGAAGATTAACTGTCCTACATAGAATGAAATGTCTTTTAGTGTCATTAGCTAGAACTAGGCTATTTAAATAAAAGAATAAAATTCCTTAAATGTAAGCTTAGTATCATGTCTTCTGGTAGAGTCCTCTTTTGCCTTCCACCAAAGGCTGAAATTTGAACAGCTTCTTTAATACATGAAATATGCACAAAGTTTCAGAAAAATATTTGTAATTAATCCCTCAGGTAATAAGAAACCATGAAGAACTATGAGGTGAGATCTAGAAGTAATGATCTTTTGTTTATTCCCAGCTTTTTTTTTAAATCTTACAATAGAGTTTATATTTTTTTAGTTAAAACCAACTGATGCAAAGAATTATTACAATCTGTGACTTGCCTGTGGTTTTAATGACATCAATAAAGTGTGCTGTTACTAGATTATACATGACACACCAAAAAAAAAAAAAAAGTCTGCTTCAATGCTTCATCAAAAGTACACATTTCTCTTGGTTTATGTGCCACAATAGTTTAAGAGAAAGGCAACAACTAATTTTCAGCTGAGATATTAAACATGGAGCTCCTTCATAAAGCATTCTAGCTTCAAACTATACTACGTGAGATTAGGATCCAAGATAAAGATTCTCTTCTGCTACCCCTCATCCCACCAATTAAAAAAAAAGATTATCTGTTTGCAAAATCACAATCATAATACTACATTACCTCTAATAACTTAACTGCCTTTCATCCAACAGTATCAAGCTGCTTTGCCAATGATAATTAAGCTACACAAAACCCCAGGAGGTAAGTTAATAACTGAAGGTTAATCCTTTCAAAGAGAAACTTGCATTTTTCTTGTATATTATCTTGCTGCCTGGCTGATGTGTAACATACTTGTCAGAACAAGGGAGTTGAATTTCAAAGATATAATGTATCGTAAGCTCTCAGAAGTAGAATCTCACACCCATTTCATGTCCTTAAATACTTTGATCTAAACCTGAAGAACTGTTTTTGCCTTTTATTGAAAACAATGACAAATGATAGGCCAAGAGAAACCCATACAGACCATTAATACCAACTCCAAGAGTAAATCTGAGTTGCTTCATAGTAAAATGGAAAAATCTTTAACTAATTCACATTCATTTAAATAAACTAAAAGGGAAGAATTAACCTTTTGCACAAAAATTTCTAGGCATTGTTTACAAAGTGGTAACAAAGTGGTTTTTGTTTTCTTCCATTACTGTAGAACAATGTGATAGGGTGTGTGTGTGTGTGTATTTTTGAAATAAAATATAAGTAAAAGACCCCAAACTAAAGGCTGTAACATTTTGCCAAGCCAAAACAGAAATGGTTTTGCTTTTCCCCAACAATGAAATGACAAATGTCTATAATTCCCAAAATACAGCAATACTACCAACCCTTTTCCCTGTGGAGAATTTTATCCAGGGAGATGGGAGTGCCAGAAGGTAAAAGAAGACTAGTGGGAGAGAGATCCAAGATGGCCGATTAGCAACAGCTCAGGAATGTAGCTCCCAGTGAAAGCGCAGAGAGCGAGTGGATGCCGCAATTGCAGATGAATTTTTGATGCCCACAGACTGAGAGATTACTGGCAGAGGAGCCACCCGGGTCGCCAGCGTGACTCTTTTGGCCAGCGTGGCACTTCTCGGTGCGGAGTGTATGGGACTGGTTGCCCTTTTAGTCGGGCTCGGCTGGTCCCATCCCCACAAGGAGAACAGCAATTGGAAGCGCTGAGGACTGAGAGCAAGCACAGCTGAACCCAGGAAGCACAGCAAGCACAGCTGAACCCAGGAAGGCCCAGCTCTGTGGGGAAGGGGCGCCCCCCGAAGGAAAACTAAGAAACAGAAAAACCTTCATCACCAACAAGCCAGACGTCCACTCAGAGACCCAATCTGAAAGTCGGCAATTACAAAGACGACAGGTAGATAAATCCACAAAAATGGGAAGAAACCAGTGCAAAAAGGCTGAGAACACCCGAAATCAGAATGCCTCTCCTCCTACAGGGGATCGCAGCTCCCCATCAGCAAGAGAACAAGGCTTGACGGAGGATGAGTGTGATGAACTCACAGAATCAGGCTTCAGAAGGTGGATAATAAGAAACTTCTGTGAGCTAAAAGAACATG
>PVKP010018590.1:0-44035 GCA_004027715.1 Plecturocebus donacophilus | reverse complement strand
CAACTAGACTTAACAAATATTTACAGAACTCTCCTCCCACAAATCCACAAAACATACATTTTTCTCAGCATCACATTATACCTATTTTAAAAGTGACCACATAACTGGAAGTAAATCACTCCCCAGCAATTGCATAGCATTTCACAGGTTTAAATAAAATATTGGTTGTCTGCTTATTTGTTATTTTCATCCCCTATTCTTTCCTGTCTCCATTGTTAAACACAATTATTGGCATAAAAGAGGTCTTTAATACCCATTTTTAGACTGTATTCTAGCCTGGGCAATAAAACAAGAATACCATTCTCTCTCCCTCTTTCTCTTCCTCTTTCTTTCTCTCTTTCATTCTTTTTTTTTTCTTTCTTTTGCTGTTTCTTTCTTTCTCCTTTTCTCTCTTTTTCTAAAATCTCTTCCTCTTTCTTTCTCTTTCATTCTTTTTTCTTTCTTTTGCTGTTTCTTTCTTTCTCCTTTTCTCTCTTTTTCTAAAATCTCTTCCTCTTTCTCTCTTTCATTCTTTTTATAAAAGAAAAAAAAAGACAGGAACTATGTAAGATGATGGATATGTTAATTTACTTTACTGTAGTCATCGCTTCACTATGTGTGTGTGTATATACTGCAGTTTTTGGGGGATGCTCAAAGCATTTTGCTTGTTGACTTTCTGGAGGGCCAAAGAATGACAATATCTGCTTATTATGGGAGTGTTTTAGAAACTTAGCCAAAGCATTAGCAGAAAAAAGTCCAGGAAACTTTCACCAGAGAGTCCTTCTCCACCATGACGATGCTCCTGCTCATTCATCTCATCCAACAAGGGCAATTTTTCAAGAGTTTCTATGGGAGATCATTAGGCATCCACCTTACAGTTCTGATTTGGCTCCTTCTCATTTCTTTCTGTTTCCTAATCTTAAAATACCTTTAAAGGGCATCCATTTTTCTTCAGTTAATAATCTAAAAAAAACTGTATTGACATGGGTACATTCCCAGGACCCTCAGTTTTTTAGGGATGAATTAAATGGCTGATATCATCACTTACAAAACTGTCTTAACTTTGATGGAGCTTATGTTCAGAAGTAAAGTTTATATTTTTAGTTGTTATGGTTTATCATTACATTTTTCCATGAACTTTTTGAAGTCCCCTCACATGTGCATCAAAATATATGTTTGATGATGTTATGTTACAGTATTATTTGAAATAGCAAGAAGCTGGAAACAACCTACATTTCCACTGACAGAGGATTTCTGTTATTCCTTCTGTATTCTATCCTATGCCTCACTAGCTGATATGGTTTGGCTCTGTGTCCCCACCCAAATATCTCATGTCAAATTGTAATCCATACATGTTGGGGAAGGGACCTGGTGGGAGGTGACTGGATCATGGGGACAGCTTCCCCAGTGCTATTCTTGTGATAGTGATTGAGTTTTCATAAGATCTGATGGTTTAAAAATATGTAGCAGCTCCCCCCTCACTCTCTCTCTTGCTGCCATGTAAGAAATGCCTTGCTTCCCCTTCACCTTCCACCATGATCATAAGTTTCCCGAGGCTTCCCCAGCCACATGGAACTGTGAGTCAATTAAACCTCTTTTCTGTATTAATTACCCAGTCTCAGGTAGTTGTTTATAGCAGTGTGAAAAAGGACTAATACAGAAAATTGGTACCAGGGGAGTGGCACTCCCATAAAGAGATCTGAAAATAAGGAAGCAGCTTTGGAAATGGGTAGAGGGCAGAGAATGGAACCGTTTGGGAGGACTCATATGAAGACAGGAAGATGTGGGAAAGTTTGGAACTTCCTAGAGATTTGTTGAATGGTTTTGACGAAAATGCTGATATCGACAATGAAATCCAAACTGAGATGGTCTCAGATGGAGATGAGGAACTTATTGGGAACTGGAGTGAAGGTCACTCCTGCTATGCTTTACAAAAGAGACTGACAGAATTTTGCCCCTGCCCTAGAGATCTGTGGAACTTTGAACTTGAGAGAGATGATTTAGAGTATCTGGTGGAAGAAATTTCTAAGCAGCAAAGTGTTCAAGATGTAGCCTGGCTGCTCTTAACAGCATACAGTTATATGCATTCACAAGGAACTTATATTTAAAAGGGAAGTAGAACATAAAAATTTGGAAAATTTGCAGCCTGTCCATGCAAAAAGAAAAAGAAAAGAAAAAGCCCATTTTCTGGGGGATAAATTCAAGCCATGGTTGCAGAAATTCACATAAATAAAGAGGGGCTAAATGTTAATTGCCAAAACAATGAAGAAAATGTCTCCAGGGCATTTCAGAGATCTTTGTGGCAGCCCCTTCCATCACAGGTCCAGAGGCCTATGAGGGAAAAATGGTTCCATGGGCCAGGCCTAGGGCCCAGCTGCTCTGTGTAGCCTCAGGTCATGGTGCCCTGCATCCCAGCTGCTCCAGCTCCAGCCATAACTAAAAGGGGCCAAGGTATAGCTCAAGCCATTGCTTCAGAGAGTGCAAGCCCCAAGCCTTGGTGGCTTCCACATGTGTTGGGCTTGTAGGTGCACTGAAGGCAAGAGTTTGGGAACCTCTGCCTAGGTTTCAGAGGATGTGTGGAAACACCTGAATGTCCAGGCAGAAGTCTGCTGATGGGTAGAGCCCTCATGGAGAACCTCTACTAGGGTAATGTGGAGGCAAACTGTGGGGTTGGAGCCTGCACACTGAGTCCCCACTGGGGCACTGTCTAGTAGAGCTGTGAGAAAACAGCCACCATCCTCAAAACCCCAGAATGGTAGATCCACCAACAGCTTGCAGCATGCATCTGTAAAAGTCACAGGCACTCAACGACAGCCTGTGAAAGTAGCCACAGGGGCTGTACCCTGCAGAGCCATAGGGGTGGAGTTGCCCAAGTCCTTGGGAGCTTACCCCTTGCATCAGTGTGGCCTGGATGTGAGACATGGAGTCAAAGGAGATTATTTCAGAGCTTTAAGATTTAATGACTGCTCTGCTGGGTTTTGGATTTGCGTGAAGCCTGTAGCACCTTTGTTTTGACTGATTTCTCCCTTTTGGAATGGGAGTGTTTACCTAAAGCCTGTATCCCCATTGTGCCTTGGAAGTAAGTAACTTATTTTTGATTTTGGAGGCTCATAGATGGAAGTGACTTCCCTTGTCTCAGAAGAGACTTTGGACTTGGACTTTTGAGTTAATGCTGGAAGGAGTTAAGACTTTGGGGGTTGTTAGGAAGGCATGATTGGTTTTGAAATGTAAGAAGGACATGAGATTTGAGAGAGGCTGTGGTGGAATGATATGATTTGGCTCTGTGTCCTCACCCAAATCTCATGTTGAATCCTCACATGTCAGGGTAGGGACCTGGTGCGAGGTGATAGGATCATGGGGACAGTTTCCCCCATGCTGTTCTCATGATAGTGAGTGAATTCTTAAGAGATCTGATGGTTTAAAAGTGTGTGGCAGTTTCCCCCTCACTCTTTCCTGCTGCCATGTAAGACATGCCTTGCTTCCCCTTTGCCTTCCGCCATGATTGCAAGTTTCCTGAGGCCTCCCCAGCCATGTGGAACTGGTGAGTCAATTAAACCTCTTTCCTTTATAAATTATCTAGTCTCAGGCTGGGTGCGGTGGCTCACACCTGTAATCCCAGCACTTTGGGAGGCCAAGGAGGGCAGACTGCTTGAGCTCAGGAGGTCGAGATCAGCCTGGGCAACAATGGGCAATATAGTGAGACCTGTCTCTAAAAAATAAATAAATAAATAACCCAGTCTCAGGTAGTTCTTTATAGTGGTATTAAACAGACTAATACACTAGTCTAGGCACTCAATCCCCTTTAATTTATAATTCTGCTCTACAGGCTTCTTGATCTCCTCCTCATAGCCCTAGCTATTAGCTTGGTGCCAGTATGCCAATGTATTGGTATGAGTGTTTGTCCATGATCAGAAATCTGTATGATGGATCTGGGCAGATCTTTCAGGGGCTCACAAAGAAAAGAGATCTGGTACCAGAGAAGAAAACCTCAGCTTAATTAGGTAAGAGATTAAGTTCAGAGAGTTTGGCCTAGACATGGTCTCCTTAAGGGTTGGGACTATGTCTTATCCATCTTTGTGTATAAAGGACCCTAGCAATGAGTCTCGTTTATAGTGAGTACTTAGCGAAGCTTGAAGGAAGGAAAAGGAAGGGAGGGATCAGAGAAGGAGGAAATAGCTCAGCAGGAGGTTAAGCAGAAGCAGGAAGAGACGGGCTAGTGCAGAGTGACACTGGCATTCCACTTTGATCCTAAAGGGAGGGGGTCCTTTCACAGTCCTGTTTTCAAGTGTCCACTGGGCCAGTCGTGAAGATTATGTGCAAAAGAAAGTTAGAGGCCTGAAAGTAAACCTTGTCCACACTGCTTCCTAGGCCTGTAGGTAAATAATAACTGGTTTCAGAACTGATGAACTGATTCAGGGCAGAACCTCTTGGATTACCAGGAAGAACCACTGCTTTCTTCCTACCAGCGAGTAGCCTTATCCTTCTTTGGACCAGAAAGACACAAGTCAGCATAATATTTTAGAGGTGATGGGCCCAAACTTTTTTGTTTTTAATAACAGAATCCTTCTCTCAAATGAATTATTATGAGAAATGCAGTATATAAAACAGGTATAGTGGAGCGGTTGAAGTGAAGAGCAGCAGCCCCTCTCTGCAGGGCTCCTGGGCTCCCCGTCCTTTTCCTTTCTACTCCTGCAGTGGCCTGGGAGAAACCTCTATGCAAGCCCTTGGGTGTTCCACACTTTGCTTGGAAACCAAGGTACAGTCCCATCTTCACCATAAGTGATAAAGAACTCACAGCCCAGCCAAAGTGGCTCATGCTCTCAAAGCTCATTAGTGGTAGAATCCAGACAAAAAGTGTCTCCTAATTTTCAATCTGGTTTATTGAAGGGTCAGAGTTCAAGCTTGAAGGCACATAAAATCATCTGAGGAGCTTGTTAAAACTGAAGATTTTGATTTAGTAGGGCTGGGTTGGGTCCTAAGAGCCTGCAAGTATAACAAGCTCTCAGATGTTGCTAAAGTGAGGCCACACATTGAATAGCCAGAGCTCATAGGTAGGCAGCAGGCAGCAGGAGATGGGTTTTTCTTGTTTTACCGGAAAAGTGCAGTTAAGGACTTGTCTTAGCATGGAAGTTCCAGGTATTAAGGTTTATGATAAGGTGGGTAGGGTATTATTTGCTCTTGGCAGCTTCTTGTCCTAGATTCAAAATTCTGTGGTCAGCTGGCCAACTTGCACAGCAGAAAGCACTTGGTTTCTTCTGTTACAATGCCCATTTTATGGAAAAGCACACTGAGGATCAGAGGTTGTGTTGGCTTGTAGCCATCACAAAGCTAGCAAATGGCAGAATTCATAATTTGAACCCAGGTCTTTGGACCCCAACGCATAGTTCTTCCCCACTGCAAGCTTCTCCTTATTATGGGGCATTTAGATGATCTTTTTGGACTGTACTCACTTATGACAGGCTGGAAGTCTCCATGATTGAACCTGACACTCTTCCTTTTAGTCTCTAACTAAACATAAACCTGGGCTTAAGATTGATGAATGGCTTCTCCTCTCTGATCTCCTCCAAGATCTCCAGACTTCTCACTTGGTAATCACTGGGCTGTCCAAATCATCTGAAACTGAAGTCCTTCAAGGGACAATCAGCTGACAGTCCAGCTCTTTGCAGGTTGCCTTCCTCGTGTTCACTAGCTCATTGACTAAGCATTTACTTGTGGTGTCAAACTCTTTCAAACATTTCTCACAGCCAAAATAAAAGCAAACATGAGCTCATATTTTAAAAAGTTAAATGGTTCTATTTTCTCCCCCAATGCTCTTGGTTTTAACTGTGGGCAGAAGGCAGGGAGCAGCCATTAAGCAGACTCTGTCCCTAATTCGTACAACCTGAGAAAAGGGGTGTTGGGAATTCCCCTACCCCAAGGATTGTGTCAGGTGGAATCTGAAAACTGTTTTTCAGAACTTGACCATTAGATGGTTGGGGAAGTAGGTAAAAGCAAAATTGGAAGTAGTTCATGTAGTTACTCATTAGAAGTTTAGTTATCTATTGGTCCAGCCATGGTAGAATGACTGTCATTCTGATAGCATCATAATACATTCTTGGTTTGTGTTATCTCATTACCTCTATTTTTACTGCATGTAGCTCATATCTTACTATTAGGTCTACACTAGGTTTAGGGATATTCCTTTCCTTTACATTAACTTAGCTGGGAGAGAGCCAGCCCTCTGTTATTTGGGAGGAATGAGGCTCTACAGAATTTGGTGAGAAAAATTAAAGGAAGAGAATTCCAAGATTAAATGAATATAAGGCAAATATGTAGTAAAAAAGGGGAAAAGCAATCTTTTTTAAAACTATCCCAAAACACATTTTTTGAGCACCTATCATTTGGTAGATGATTTCACATGTGATACATGTTATCTTATTTAAACTTCACAAAACTCCCATGCTAGGGTATAATAAGGGAACCGTATGGTTAGATATAGGTGATTATCAAAGCTCCTGCTTTTGTTTCCATGATAAGTGATGTGGCTTGAGTCTGTCTCCACCCAAATCTCATGTCGGACTGTAATCCCTGCTGTTGGAGGTGGGTCCTGGGAGGAGGTGATTGGATCCAGGGGGCAGTTTCTGATGAATGGTTTAGCACCATCCCCTGATACTGTTCTCACGATAGTGAGTGAGTGAGTTCTCACGAGATTTGGTTATTTAAAGGAGTGTAGCACCTCCGCTTTTGCTCTCTCTTCCTCCTACTCCAGTCATGTCAAGTGCTGACTCCCCCTTCATCTTTCACCTTGATCATAAGTTTCCTGAGGCCTTCCCAGAAGCTGTCATGCTTCCTGTGTAGCCTGGAGAACCATGAGCCAGTTAAGCTTTTTTCTTTATAAATTACCCAGTCTCAGGTATTTCTTTACGGCAATACAAGAAGGGACTAATACAGTGAGTTTGCAGGTACTTTCCACATTATTAAAAAGAACTAACTAAATGTATATATAAAAGTAGGCCATGCGTGGACTATTGTGTTGTAAATCAAGAATTATAACTAACCCAATTCTATGTCCTAGAGGTCATAAAAATAAAAAGAAACCTCAAGTGCTATAATTATACCATTTTATCCATGAGAACACTGGCGTTGAAAGAGGTCAAGTCACACAGCTTCAAAGGCAGGTCCAGGATTTGAATCCAGGTCTGTTTGGCCCCCAGTTTATTTCTCTTTCCAGGCTAAGACAATATTTATGCCACAGATGTAAGGGCTAGATTCCTAAAGTCTGTGATACTCTCTCACCTTCCTACCCTGTTTCATCTGGAGATGAGTATCTCTACACTCATCTGATGAGCTACAGAAGAGGCCACATCTGCCAACATGTGAGAATGGATCTGGAGGGGGCTATTTCCCCATTTATCTCAATATTGCATTTGTATAGGTGTCTCACCGTTTGGTCTGCATCCCAGATTTGTGAGGCACTCCCTTCCTTTTCATGAGTTTCTCCATGGCATTGGGGTGGATGATTGGACGAACAGGGTGTCGTTTGTAGGTCCCTGGATACTTCTTTTCCACTGCTTGCTCACGCCTGCAGAATAAAGGCAAAAGCCACCTCTCACTCATTGCAGACAGAAAGAATTAGGCAGAATGTTTTCACAGGCTAATTCTACCCACAGATTCTGGCCACATTTAGAATATACAGGCTATCTGAATGACAAGGCTGCAGGTTTAAAAAACAAACAAGTACTAAATTCAAATTAACCTGACTTCATTCTGCTCTTCAGCTCACCTTCTCCGACACTAACAATGACCGAAGTCCTGCTTATTTTCAGTAGTTGCTCATTTGGTCAGGATTCCCAGGGTTTTCTTGCCAGCATCAGGAGTCCCTTGTACCACTTTCAGCAGCCAACACATTTCCCCAGGGGGCAATCAGCTTCCCCTTCTTCACACCGTGCTGTTCTTGAAATGAGGACCCCTTCCCTGTCCAGCAAATGCCTGCCAAGTGCGTGTTCTCCTATAACTTGCTCTGTGGCAACTCCACTCACTTGTATACTTCATCAGGGGCAGGGACCTGTGCGTCACACATCCCTGAAGGAATGCTGGGTGAATGAATAAAATATCTGCCAGTTCTGATTAGCAGCAGTAAGGAAGAGTAGTACATTTCTGCTGACTGACAGACTCAAATCAGTAAGAACAGATACTGGTCTGGATACATACTTAATAAGCTCCTTCTCCCGCATTTCTAGCTGCAGCATGATGGCACTCAATTCCATGTATAAATTGTTTGCCCGCTCAAGCTTTCGCTCATAGTGTTCACGAATATCCAGCGCATGCCTATCAAAGAAAACGCAGGGTCAGCCAGGCCAACCAACTTCGGGAGAACACAAATCAGCTTGATGACATAAGAAACAGGATGACTGATCACAAAAGCATTTGCCCAAGGCCCTCTATTGTTAAGGCTCTCTTGTCCAGTGCAGTAACTCGGAAAATGGAATGGGAGATGGGAAATCTAAGCTCTCCACTTGGTTTATCCTAAGGGCCCATCTAGCATACAGAATAGCCAAGAAGGCCACAGATAAAAATCTGTCTATAATTTGTCACCTTCAACTGTGCAGTGTTGGCATTATCTTAATGAGAATACAGCAGAATATACTCAAATGTTAATGGAAATATGCAGTTAAAGCCAACACCATGATGACTCATTTACACTTAGCCATGGACAGACCCTGCGTGATAGAGTAGTTGCTATGGTCTGAATGTTTGTGTCCTCCCAAATTTATATGTTGAAACCTAACACCCAAGGTGATAATGTTAAGAGGTGGGGTCAGCCGGGCATGGTGGCTCATGCCTGTAATCCCAGCACTTTGGGAGGCTGAGGTGGGCAGATCACGAGGTCAGGAGTTCAAGACCAGCCTGACCAACGTGGTGAAAGCTTGTCTCTTACTAAAAATACAAAAATTAGCTGGGCATGGTGGCGCATGCCTGTAGTCCCAGCTACTGGGGAGGCTGAGGCAGAAGAATCACTCGAACCCAGGAGGCAGAGGTTGCAGTGAGCTGAGATTGCACCACTGCACTCCAGCTTGGGCGACAGAGCAAGATTCTGTCTCAAAAAAAAAGAGGTGGGGTCCTTGGGAGGTGATTAGATCATGAGAGTTCTGCCCTTGTCAATGGGATTAGTCCCCTTATAAGAGAGACTTGAGGGAGACTTTTGCCCTCTGTGGTGTGAGGACACATAGAAGGTGCCATCTATGAGAAACAGGCCCTCACCAGACACTGAATCTGCTGGCACCTTGCTCGTGGACTTCCCAGCTCCAGAACTGTGACCAATACATTTCTGTTGTTTATAAATTATCCAGTCGAAGGTTTGTTATAGCAGCTGGAACGGACTCAGATGTGACTGTATTAGTCTGCTCTCACACTGCTGTGAAGAAATAGCTGAGACTGGCTAATTTATAAAGGAAAGAGGTTCAATTGACTCACAGTTCTGCATTGCTGGGGAGGCCTCAGGAAATTTACAATCATGGCAGAAGGCAAAGGAGAACCTTCTTCACAGGGTGGAGTGAGTGAAAGCAGGGGAAATGCCAGATGCTTATAAAACCATCGGATCTCCTGAGAACTCATACGTGATCACAAAAACAGCTTGGGGGAAACCACCCCATGATTCAATTACCTCCACCTGGTTCTGTCCTTGACACATGGGGATTATGGAGATGACAATTTGAGGTGGAGACACAGAGCCAAATCATAACAGTGATTATCCATGACCATGCCTCATCTCTCTTTTTTTTGAGACAGAATCTCACTCTGTCACGCATGCTGGAATACAGTGGCACAATCTTGGCTCACTGCAGCCTCCAAGTCCTGGGTTCAAGTGATTCTCGTTACTTAGTCTCCTGCGTAGCTGGGATCGCAGGTGTGCGCTGCCATGACCCGCTAATTTTTTGTACTTTTAGTAGAGATGCAGTTTCGCCATGTTGGGCAGGCTGGTCTTGAACTCCTGGGCTCAAGTGATCCACCTGCCTTGGCCTCCCAAAGTGCTAGGATTACAGGTGTGAGCCACTGCACCTGGCCCTATATCTCTTAATAGATTATAAGTATCCTGAAGCCAGGGACTAAATCTTAAAAATTTCTGGAATTCCATGGCACCTAGGACAGTGGCTGAATGACTAAATAGCTTGTTTCAGGAATCTTTGTTGCAGAGATATAATAAAAGAGGATAATAGAGTTGGCAGGAAAGGACAGGAAAGAGATATAAAGCAGGGCTAACTTTGGGGCAACTTTTAAACAGCATAACAGTAAAAAGCAGAGGTGAAAGGTGGTAGAAAGTGAAATGGCGGTTATGAAGACGGTGCCTGTTAGCATCTGAAGACCTGGGGGTCGAGGAGGTGGAGAAGGTGCCTATTAACATCTGCAGACCTGGGGGTCAGAGGAGGTGGAGAAGGAGGGATGAGCTGACCTGAGCTCTTCTCTGCGTCTTCGAATCAGTTCTTCATCTAACCGGTGTATACAAGTTCCTTCACTTTTGATCTTCTCAAAGTGTTTTTTCACTTCTTCTCTCCATTCAGCCTGGGCAAGGATAAATTAGATTCTGATAAATTCCAGGAGTTTCAATCCCTGATATATCCATAAAGGTATAAACAAGATTTTCTTTTCCTGCATGCTTCTACTGAAGAGCCTTTTTCAGAACAGATGTTCAGTAAATATTATTTGATTGATAGCAAAATATCTCTTGCTACTAAATCGCCATGTCCTAGCCCATTTCTATACTTCTACTCCAATATAGGATGTTGTCTTTTTCTGAGTTTTCCTCTAGTGCTGACCATGAGAAACATCACAGCCGGCATACTGGCCATTGCTTCTGGAATAAAAGAGTTTAATTTAAGGCAAGATGGTGGCTGAGATAGCCTGGCCAGAAAAAAAAAATAGCCCTGATAAGCACATGGAAATGTTTATGTGTGTGTGAGATTATGAACATCTTTACGACTGGCACAAGAATTCCTCCTAGCCTTTGTTTGGGAAAGAAATGATATCGTGAGAAAATATTTAGACTTGAAGACCCTACAGACATCAACAGCAGTAAATGAGAATAGAAATATAAGAAATTATACAGGAATTTGGAGTTGGGGGAAAGAACAGAAAGGAGAGAAGGAGGAGGAGAAAACAGTATGGCCAAGCAATTTAGTAGTTTGATGAAATATTTAGAACGGGGATGGATGTCTAATACATGGTTTAAGTTGTTAAAAATGTAAACTTTTTCAAATTTTCTAAACCTTCAGTAAAGTATCTGACATTCACCTAGACTTTGAAGGGGGCTTCTAAAAAATTTATTTATTTATTTATTTATTTATTTATTTATTTATTATTATTTTTGAGACAGAGTCTCTCTCCATTGCCCAGGCTGGAGTGCAGTGGCGTGATCTCGGCTCACTGCAGCCTCGGTCTCCCGGGTTCAAGTGATTCTCCTGCCTCACCTCGAGTAGCTGGGATTACAGGTGCCCGCCACCATGCCCAGCTCATTTTCGTATTTTCAATAGAGGCAGGATTTCACCATGTTGGCCAGGCTGGTCTCAAATCCCTGACCTCAAATGATCCACCCACTTTGGCCTCCCAAAGTGCTGAGATTACAGGCGTCAGCCACCACGCACGGCCTATTTTGTTGTTTAAAGAAAGATGCTAAATTGAATGTTTGGTCAAGTATGGGACAAAGATAAAGGAACAACCGCAAGGCAGCAGGTGTGGGGACCAAGAATTTAAGGAAGGCAGGACCAGAGCAGCCATGAAGTTATCACTCTCCCAGGAATTTACAGAAGTATTAGGACACAGCTTTCCACAGGGCATGAAATTTCAAGCTAATTTTACCTAAATGTTAGAGGGTAGAAAAACCTCTACTGGAATATGGCCTACAAGCAGTAGGCCATAGAGAGAAACAGCAAACTAAGTTTCCCCATATTATTTATAGACTGTCTTCCATCTCCAAAAGTAATGAGATATAATTTCCAGTGAAGGCTAGATCTGTAACGAAATGTATCTAATTGTATAGTCTTCTACTGAAATTATGCTATGACCTTTAGATTCCTGTTAAAAAGTGTCTCTCTGGATTATAAGGTAGTTCCCTTTTTAATTTGGTGAGGAGTCTCCCTCTCATTTTCCGTATTAGCTGCCCCATTTTGCATTCTCACCAACAGTGTACAAGGGTTCCCATTTCTTTCCATCCTTGCCTATATATTTTTTTAATTAAAAAAATTTTTAAAAAATAATAGCAATCCCTATTGCTTTTGTGGGTGTGGTGGCTCATGCCTATAATCCCAGCACTTTGGGAGGCTGAGGTGAGAGGACTGGTTGAGCCCAGGAGTTCAAGACCAGCCCAGCCAACATGGTGAAACCCTGTCTTTACTAAAAATACAAAAATTAGCTGGGTGTGGTGGTGCACACCTGTAATCCCAGCTAGTTGGGAGGCTGAGGCAGGAGAATCACTTGAACCTGGGAGTGGGAGGTTGCAATGAGCTGAGATCTCACCATTACACTCCAGTCTGGGAAACAAGAGCAAAACTCCATCTCAAAAAAATAAAATAAAATAAAATAAAAGACAATAGCTTTCATTAAGTGTTTTTACCACAATAATTTTTTAAAAAAGGGTATCTTTCTGGATCAAGTCAGAAGTTATTCTTAAGTAATTGTGGATTTATAGAAGGGTTTCCCCAAATTAGCCATTTCTCATCTATTTTTATGGAGGAAATTATATTTTAATTATGCAAAAATGATCATTCTATAATATGCTAGATTTCCTATATATATGTTGAACACTGAAGAGAAGTTTCTGTTGGTTGGTTGACCTTTAGGCACCAAATCTATCCAACAATGTTATTAAAAAGCCAAGATCCAGAATCCACTACTGCAGCCTATGGCCACATCACCCTGAATGCACTCAGGCTCATCAGAATGCACTACGCCATTGTTTGATAACGGCCTTTGACAGCATCCAAGCTGTAAACGAAAGTTTGGTTGAGCTGTGCTCTCAATCATCAGATCAAAGTCAGGGAGCAGGAGTATTTGAGCTTTAGGAGGCGAAGAATGACAAGTGGAAGTAGACCAAGAAAGAATAAGAGGGTCAGATTTGTGCCTTGAAGTATTCACTTTTGTCATGTCACTGTATCCTACTCACATACTTAAAGGGATGAGAAAAGGAATACCTCCCTCTGGTGGTAGGGAATTTTATATCACAGATGAGATTTGATTTAATTCTAGAGGAAATAAATCTCCTGACATCTAGCTTATGATTATGGGAAAGTCAAAGAGAACTTTGTGAAGACTGAAATCTGTAAGAAAGTAGATTTCCAAAAAGAAGTTCCCTTCTGTTAAGAGAAAAAAGGATATATAGGCAAACACCAGGTACTGATGAATAATGCATTTCCTCCAAAGGTTTCCTATTCCTGGCACATGTTGAGTTCCATTTTATATACTTAGAATCTTATGTAAAAGGAGTTCCTATTTGAGTGTAATCTGCAATTCAGACATGTCTGGGCACATATGAAGAAAGGGAGGATTGGCAAGCTCGGAGCCAATTTGCACAGCGATTGAGGAGCCTGTGAGAGAGAACACCAAGGGTGGGAGGAGTCCTGCATGAGTTTGACCTGCAACAAAGCCGCCCTCCTAGGAGTGGAGGGGCATTTCCCACTGTTTCATTACACTGCCTGAGAAGCATGGGGACATAACCAGTATTGCTCTCTTACTGTCCATGGAGTGTAACTCAGAAGGGATGGGAAGAGTTCATGGCATAAACAGGACAGCTTGCAGCCTGGAATCTTGAGAACTCCAGAGGAGATGGCAGCTCCCAGTGGGTGATGGCAGTGCCTTAAGGATGTGGCAGCATCCAATGGATGCCAACCCAGGACTGTAGTCTTTTAGCAGAAAACAGCGATGGCTAGCCAATAAATCAATACCCAGCAGATGCTTGGCGGGAGACTGCTGTGTCTAGCTAGAATCAGTGGAAAGCAGAACAAATGTTAATTTGAGGCAGTTTGAGATCCTCATTCCTCACTGGGGACTCCCCAAAAATGCATGTGGTTGCAGTGGGGGTAGGAATAGAGCAGTGCTTAAGAAGGTACTCAAGTCCTATGTAAGCAGGTGATATGGTTTGGATCTGTGTCCCCGCCCAAACCTCACGCTCAATTGTAATCCCCAATGTTGGAGGAGGGGCCGCTGGGACATGACTGGATCATGGGGGCAGAGTTCCCTCTTGCTGTTCTTGTGATAGTGAGTTTTCATGAGGTCTGCTTGTCTGAAAGTGTGTGGCGACTCCGCCTTCACTCTCTTTCCCCTTCTCTGGCCATAAGACATGCCTGCTTCTGCTTTGCCTTCTGCCATGACTGAAAGTTTCCTGAGGCCTTCCTAGTCATGCTGCCTGTAAAACCTGTGGAACTGTGAGCCAATTTAACCTCTTTTCTTATAAATTACCCAGTTTCAGGTATTTCTTTACAGCTGTGAGAGAACAGACTAATCTAGCAGGTAAGGGAAAAAATCCAGTGAAACTTGGATTGTTACCATTAGTGATATCCTTTTTATGTCCCAAATAAGGCCTGTGAAAATCCATAGCATTTAGACGGCTTTTATCTTTTCCATCCTTCCAGTTATTCAATCCATAGACCGAAGCTCTGGCACCCAAACTTTGCTTCTTTTATCTCCCATAATACAGTAGTCCCCCCTTGTCCAAGGCTTTGCTTTCTGCAATTTCACTTGCTTGCAGTCAGCCCTGGCCTGAAAATATTACGTAAAAAATTTCTAGAAATAAGTAATTCATAAAATTTAGATTGGCCATCATTCTGAGTAGTGTGATGAAATCTCTTGTTTTTGGCTCTGTCCCACGTAGGACGTGAATCATCCCTTCATCCAGCGTCTCCACGTTGCAGACACTCTCCTTTCACTGGTCACTTAGTAGCTGTCTCGGTTATAAGACCGACTGTTGCAGCACTGCAGCCCTTGAGTTCAAGTAACTCTTATTTTACTTAATAATGGCTGCAAAACACAGGAGCAGTGATGCTAGCAATTCGGATATGCCAAGGAGAAGCCAGACAATGCTTCCTTTAGGTGAAAGGGTAAAAGTTCTTGACTTAATAAGGAAAGGAAAAAAATCACATGCAGAGGTTGCTAAGATCTATACAAGAATGAATCTTGTGAACAAATTTGTGTTATTGTCACTGTTGTACCTCAAACTACAAAAATTATGGCAACAGTACTGATAAGAGCTTAACCAGTTAATATGGTTGCTCCAAAAAATGAAATAAACAGTAAAGAAAGAGCTTAGTTAAGATGGAAGAGACATGAAATTTGTGGGTGGAAGATATGAAAAGAAATATGTTCTGATTGACAGCAGTCAGGCTCGGTACTATTCAAGGTTTTAGGCATCCACTGGGGGTCATGAAATGTACCATGGGTAAGCAGGGACTACTGTAGAGGTGTCAAAATGAAGTTGAATTAATAGATGAATGAATAAACAAAATGTGTACACACACACACACACACACACACACCCCATGGGATAGTTAGCCACAAAAAGTAATGAAGTTGTGACACATGCTACAAAATACATGAACCTTGAAAGCATGCCAAGTGAAACAGGCACAAATGAACAAATATGGTATGATTCTACTGAAATGAAGTAACCTGGAATAGGCGAATTTATAGAGACAGAAAGTAGAATAGAGATTACCGGGGGTGGCAGGGAGGAGGGTGTGGAGAGTTACTGCTTGATGAGGTGATGAACATTTTTGGAAACAGATAGTGGTGACAATTTCACAGCATCGTGAATGTAATTAATGCCATTGAGTCGCGCATTCAAAAATGGTTAAAATCAGCTGGGCAAGGTGGCTCACGCCTGTAATCCCAGCAGTTTGGGAGGCCAAGGTGGTTGGATCACCTGAGGTCAGGAGTTTGAGGCCAACCTGGCCAACATGGTGAAACCCCGTCTCTACTAAAAATACAAAAAATTAGCCGGGCGTGGTGGCAGGCGCCTGGAGTCACAGCTACTCAGGACGCTAAGGCAGGAGAATTGCTTGAACCTGCAAGGCAGAGGTTGCAGTGAGCCAAGATCGTGCCATTGCACTCCAGCCTCGGTGACAAGAGAGAAATTGTATCTCAAAAAATAATTTTTTAATGGTTAAAATGGTAAATTTTATACTATATTTTACCACAATTTAAAAAAGTAAACAGGCTGGGTGCAATGGCACACACCTGTAATCCTAGCACTTTGGGAGGCCGATGTGGGTGGATCACGAGGTTAGGAGATCACGACCATCATGGCTAACAAGGTGAAACCCTGTCTCTACTAAAAATACAAAAATTTAGCTGGGTATGGTGGGCGCTCGTAGTCCCAGCTACTCGGGAGGCTGAGGCAGAAGAATCACTTGAACCCAGGAGGCAGAGGTTGCAGTGAGCTGAGATCATGTCACTGCACTCCAGTCTGGGTGACAGAGTGAGACTCTTTCAGAAAAAAAAAAAGTAAATAAATAAAAAAAGAAATTGAGCCAGTTCCAGCCTAGCTTAAGGAGTAGAGAAGCCAGACGTTGGGGGCTTAGAAGAGGGAAATCAGATGGAATCAGAAAAGCCTCAGCGGCGTCCCTCCAACTCTTACCGGGAACCAAATCCTCCCCTGATGTGAGTGTCCAGCCTCTGCATAAGCATCTGCTCCCTCACAAGAAGATTACGTTTAAGGCAGCAGAGTCTAACCTCAGAATTGGGGTGTCTCTCCAACTTCCAATCCCTGGATTTCTGGCTGGTCACAGTGGCACTCAAGAGAACACTAGAATGGTGCAAAGGCAGATGGGGTGAGAGAGCTTCAAAGCAGAGCACATGACCCACCTAGCAGCTGGGATCTGGAGTGGGGTGAAAATGTTTTCTAAAGACTCATATCAAATGTAATTGAACACCAGGAGCCATAATTGCCTACTTGGAGAAATGTGTGATTATCTAGAAATGAAGCAATAGCTTTGGCAGAATCTAACATTGTATTGAAGTTGGTTGCTTTGTTCATCTGCTCTATATAGACAACATCTCTATACATGTGCTGTTGACAAAAACCAGATGACGCACTTTCTCCCAGGGAGTCAGCTGGGCTCTTGGCAACGCCTCTTGATGGACAGTTTTGGTGGGAAGTGGAGACCAGGAGCTAACGACTGTTGATTGATAACTGATGTTCAGAGGGTCTTAGCAGGCAGAAGGAGGCAAGGCCTCAGGTACGAAAGGACTCTAGAAAGAGCGCGTGCCTGCCAAAAAGCCACTTCTTCCCTCTTGGGGCAGGATAAAGTCAAACACGATAGGAGTTCTCTGGCTGCCATCTTATTCATCTTAGGAATTCATCAGAAAAAGCATCCAGAATGCAACAACCCAAAGGAGGCTTAATTTTTGTACTTAGTACAAAGCTACAAAAATTAAAGCGAATAATGACACCTTTGTTTTTGTTTTATGCTATCATATGCAACTCAAGAATAATGACTTTCTTTCTTTTTTTTTTTTTTGAGATAGAGTCTTGCTCTGTTGCCCAGGCTGGAGTACAGTGGCTCGATCTCTGCTCACTGCAACCTCTGCCTTCTGAGTTCAAGTGATTCTTGTGCCTCAGCCTCTCAAGTAGCTGAGATTATAGGTGCGTACCACCACACCCAGCTAATTTTTGTATTTTTAGTAGACACGGGGTTTTGCAGTGTTGGCCAGGCTGGTCTTGAACTCCCGACCTCAAATGATCCACCCACCTTGGCCTCCCAAAGTGCTGGGATTACAGATACAGGCATGAGCCACCATGCCCAGCCAAGAATAATGACATCTTATAATCAAACTGTTCTTGATGGTCTACAATGCATTTGCAGTTTTATCTTTTCATTTACTCTTCACAGAAACTTCCTAAGGAAGGGAAGATATAATTATCTTCATTGTTTTGATGAGTAAGCTGAGGTTTAGAGTAATTGAGCGACTTTGCCAAGATCACACAGTATGAAGTGACAGGATGGTGCCCCATACCTACATGTAGTTGAACAAATGGGTGACAGTTCTAAGGGAATTGATCTGAATGTATATCAAAGAATGTAGGAAATGTCATGAAGTCAACCTCCTACCTCATCTTATTTCCTCTGAAAGCAAATACTTTACTTGCATAATAATTTCTTAGAAACAGTAAAAAACAATAGGGGCAAGCCGGACTATTTCAAGACACAGTTGTGGGGAGAGCTAAGTTTATGGATCATAGAGAGTGTGTTAGAACTTTGGGTAACAGGATGGGAGTCTCTGATTTATCATTTCTTAGAAACTGCAATCAAAACAAAAAAACAAAAACTTGTGACTTTACTAAGATATTCCTCAATATCTGTCTGATAGGCGGAGGGTCTCTCTGTGTATCAGACAAGAGAGAAATACTCCAAGCCTCTGGTAGGGGCAGGTAGCAAAGCATATTTAAGGACTTGTTCAGCTCCCAGAGATGACACTCCTCCCAAAGGCCATTACTGCTTTCCTCAGATACTTTCCTGATGGGCACACTCATAGCCCTTCAGGGATGGGGGGCTATGAGAAGTAGGCTGAAATGCCAATTGCTAATAAAATGTCTTTTCTGAGAAGGAATCTTTGAAATAATACTGGAAGTCAGCGAGGAGATGCGATTCATTTTACAAAAATTCATTTCTGAAGCAGAATAACATTAAGTGAGATAAAGCTATATGAGAAATGAGAAATTAGGTAATAATTTCATTATGTTCTATAAGCCTACAACTATAATTCAAGATCATCACCTTTATTTCAAAAGTTATATTTCCATCCCTTTTGATATTGCCTGGGTCTGGAAGGGATAAGGGCCTTATAAAAAATTCACCTCTTAACCACCCCCTATCCACATGGATAGTGGTTAGATGACCTATCCTTATGACATTTGCAGCCTTTTAATTTAATTGCCACCAATTCTTCCTCTCCCCAGATCCGCACCCTTATAATGTGCTGCTGCAGATTCTCTTGTCAAGAGGTGAAGCCTATTTCTCAATCCTGAGCATCTGGGTTGGCCTGTGACTTGCTTGGCCAATGGAACATTAGCAGAAATAATGCAGATACAGGCTTGGAAATCACTTGTTCATTGGGGCTTGCTCTCTCGTGACATCTGTTACCCTGAGGACACCATATGAACAAGCCCAAGGTGGCCTGCTGGAGGGAGGGAGGCCAGGTGGAGGAGAAGCAAGGTGCTCTAGCTAATAGCCAGCCAGTTGTCAGATATGTGAAGGAGATTGTCTGGGACCAGCCAGCCTCCCAGCTGACCTGGCAACTCACTGCAGACACATGAGTGAGCCCAGTCAAAGCCAGTAGAACTGTCTAGCCCAAATTGCCAACCCATAGAATCATGAGCTATGTACATAAATGCTTACTGTTGTAAGCCCTAAGTTTTGGGATGGGGCCAAGCAATGGCTCATGCCTGTAATCCCAGCCCATTGGGAGGCCGAGGCAGGCAGATCATTTGAGCCTGGGAATTCAAGACCAGCCTGGGCAACATGGTGAAACCTCATCTCTACCAAAAAAACAAAAACAAAAAACAAAAATTATCCAGGAGTGGTGGTGCATGCTTGTAGTCCTAGGTACTTGTGGGGCTGCGGTGGGAGGATTGCTTGAGCCCGGGAGGTGGAGGCTGCAGTGAGCCAAGATCGGACCACTGTACTCCTGCCTGGATGACAGTGAGACTTTGTCTCAAAAAATAAAAATAAAAGTTTTGAGACGGTTTGTAGCACAGTAGAGGCTAACAGATACATTAAATTATACTTATTTGGAAGCTACTAGGTGACATGCTTAGAGCAAAGGTTCTCTCTGGACCCAGTTCTATCCTGGGCTCATTATGGTGTTTATCCTCCCGCCTCTGGGCTTCAGCTTTTCTGCTTCGAAGAAGGCAGTACTTCCTTGAAGGCCGGCAGTAATGCTAATTCAGATGTATGTACACTACAGCCTTCGTATCTTCTTTTTCTCTTCAGCAGTTTTACCAGAAGCCACTCTAAGGATGATATTCTCACACGTTTTTCTTTTTTTTTTTTTTTTTTTGTTTTAGAGACGGAGTTTCACTCTTGTTGCCAGGCTGGAGTGCAGTGGCGTGATCTCGGCTCACTCCACCTCTGCCTCCAGGGTTCAAGTGATTCTCCTGCCTCAGCCTCCCGAGTAACTGGGATTACAGGCATGTGCCACCACACCCTGGTAATTTTGTATTTTTAGTAGAGATGGGGTTTCTCCACTTTGGCCAGGCTGGTCTTGAACTCCTGACCTCAGGTGGTCCGCCTGCCTCAGCCTCCCAACCTGCTGGGATTATAGGCGTAAGCCACTGCACCTGGCTGACATGTTTTTTCAAATGAGTTAGTAATATATGTTAAGTGCTTTAAAAACTCTAAGATGTGATATGTGTGAAGTATCATATTTATTGTTTCACAATGAATAGAGTTATGTAACTGTTTTAACAATCAGAATGGGCCCTTCTAAGAGTCACTCTTCTTCATTGAGAGTCCTCTGTCTGTTTAGCAACACCTGGTAGAAAGTTTCCCAACTTACCTGAGACTTGAAGTAAGTTTCTTGTGGGGTGGCAAGTACATCTGCAGAGGCAATGTCTAAATGCATGAGCGTCTGCCGAAAAGAAGGTCGGTTTCGAGGTTTACTCTGCCTAAGAGTGAAAAAGACAGTTTGTGCATTTCAGAAGTTGGGTACAGGAGAATGAAGATTTTATTTTAATTTATGAAAAAGATTGTTTACTTCAAAATGGCTATATCTGAATAAAACCAGCTGTACTCTATTATATCAGTATAGTATAACTGAACAGTATCTCGGTACAGTTTTAACATTTTTTAAAATTTATTTTGGCCAGGTGTAGTGGCTCACATCTGTAATCTTAGCAGTTTGAGAGGCTAAGACAGGTGAATCATGAGGTCAGGAGTTTGAGACTAGCCTGGTCAAGAGAACAGCCTGGCCAATATGGTGAAACCCCGTCTCCACTAAAAATACAAAACTTAGCTGGGCGTGGTGGCACGTGCCTGTAAAGCCAGCTACTAGGGAGGCTGAGGCAAACGAATTGCTTCAACCGGGAGGCGGAGGTTGCAGTGAGCCGAAGATCATGCCACTGTACTCCAGCCTGGGTGACAGAGTGAGACTCCTACTAAAAAAAAAATTTATTATTATTTTCAGAGATGGGGCTCTCACTGTGTTGCCCAGGCTGATCCCAAACTCCTGGGCTCAAGTGATCCTCCTGCCTTGGCCTCCTAAAGTGTTGGGATTACATGTGTGGGTCACCATGCTTCTCCCTGCAGTACAGTTTTAAATTTATATTTTGTTTTATGTTTTAAAATTAGAGATGCTATGTTGCTAGGCTGCTCTTGAACTCCTGGCCTCAAGCGATCCTCCCATCTTGGCCTCCCAAAGTGTTGGGATTACAGGTATGAGCCACTGTGCCCGGCTGCCCTGCAGTAAAAGTTTGATATACTGAAGAGCAAAAGGAAAATGTAATTATGAGATACCTCTAATGATGAAATGGAAATCTAGGATCAGTGACCTATTTAATAGTAGCCCATTAGGACTAGCAAAGAAATAATAGCTATCATTTTCTAAGGCCTACTATTTCGAGATAATCATTCCAAGTACTTTATTTCTAAATTTTAATTAATTACAACACAGTACCTCTATGAGTTGGTGTTGTCTCTATTTCACAAATGAGAAAACTGATACTCAGATAACATGCCCAAAACAGCACAGATAGAAAAGGTCAGAGCTAGTATTTGAACCCAAGATTCTCCCACTCCAAAGCTTCTAGTCTTTCCACCACCAGGAGATTTACTCCAAATACACATTAGAGACCTCCCTATGGTTTTAGAGACAATGTTCTTACCATGTCTGTTTCATAAGGATTTTGAATCCATCAGGGCAAGTGGAAGGAACTGGGAGGTGTAGGCTATTGCTTCCAACACCCCAGATGATGGCTGAAGAATCTACATCTTTGTAAGGGATCTCTCCTGTCAGCAGCTCCCAAAGCACCACTCCAAAAGACCTAGAGTAGCGCCAGGAACATGTACAGAAGACGTTTCACAAAGACTGATTCTTATTTTAGTTCTTTGTTAATTTTAATCAAATTAGTACATATACCCGGTTTAAAATTCTAATACTGCTACAAGAAAAACAGAAACATCTGGGACAACTCTAAAAAAAAATCTACATGGGGTAATCAACACCACCAGAAATTAAAACCTGAATAATTAACTCTAGTGTGTGACCAGACAGCCAGAATAATGGACTGAACAGAAATCCAGAAATCAAACACATTTAGGAATTGAGTGTATGACAGAAGTGACATCACAAGCCAGCAGGGAAAAACTGATTAGTCAATAAATGTTGTTGGAACAGATGGGAAAAGAATCAAATCTATAACTCACCATAAATTAAGATAAATTTCACATGAATCAAAGATTTAAATAGAAAAATGAAACCATAAAAATCTAAAAATAAGGAGTTAAAAATTATCTTAGCATGTTAAAGTCTTTTTAAACCATGAAATCTATAAGCCATCAAAGGAGAAATTGAGAAATTAAACTGTATTTTAAAAATCTGACATGGAAAAAAAATACCAGAAGCAAGATAACAAAATGTGAACTATCTACAATGTACACAAAATGTAAATCTCCTTAATACATAAAATACTCTGATAAATTATGAGTAAAGATCAGAAAACGGAGCAAAGACTATGAGTCATTCACAAATACGAAAATACAATGGCTTTTACACAGATGAACAAATGTATAGTGTTACTTATACTAAGAGGAATGAGCCTAAGATACCATTTTTTACTTCTATGATTGGCAAAAATCCAAGAGTTTAGCACATTTTGTTGGTGAGACTGAGAAAACACTCTTACATATTTCTGGCAGGAACATTAATTAGTAATCCCTAAGGAGAGTAGTTTGGTAATGATTACCTAAGTTACAAATGACCCCACATTTCTACTTTATCCTATTTACTCTGGTATTACATGCAATTTTGACATGTGCTATTATTTTGCTTTTAAGCCTAAAAGTTACTAGTTGCCAATTTTAAGGGTAGAAGAAAAGCAATTACAGGGGAAAATACTGTTAATAGAAAAGACTTATAACCTCAGAGGAAACCTTTTTATTGAACAGCCTCTACAGGTTCAATGAAAGGCCAAAACAACCTCCTACATCTCAAACATGTCTAGAGAACATAACTGTATCACAGCAAAGTACATTATTGATATGGTGACTGAGTTATTGAGAATAGGTGAGAATTATGTAATACATTTCAGAAAGACTTCTATACTAAACAATCATTTGAAGTAAACTTTCAGTTTTCTAGAGAATTCAGCATATTCTCTGGTCCCCCAAACTGATGATTTACTGAGTAGACAGTCACCCTAATTCCCCCTAATCCTTCTCCCCATGTATCATCATTCTGGGTAGTACCTCAGAAAATGAGGCTGAAATCAACCAAAAGTGAGCAACACTAAAGAATATTCTGGAAAAGTAAGTGCTGAAGGAAGACAGTGCTAATAGGGTAAAAGTGGGAACAGGCTTTTTAATTGGCACAGATGGCACCACTCACCATATATCCACCTTTTCAGAGACAGGTTCATTTCGTATCACCTCTGGCGCCATCCATGCGACTGTGCCAGCAAATGACATCTTGGTACTTTTATCACTGAGTTCCTTAGACGTACCAAAATCTGAAATTTTTACTGCGTCTGTGTGGGTCACTAAAACACTTTAACGAGAAATAAAGAAAACATCCAGATCATTAGTATTCATGAAAACCATGATTCTTAATGGCTGAAACTGAACACATTATCTGGGGCTTCCTATCATGCAGCATTCGGCTTGCAGTTTCCAGTGTTACTGGGGCACTGGCTATAGACTAGAAATAGCATCATTCACACTTGTGAGGCAGCTTAGTGTAACGGGTTTTTAACACCTTGTCTTACTCTGCCTCTTCCACATGCTGTGTGATCTTTGCCAAGTTACTTAACTCTTTTGCTCTTGTCACCAGGCTGGTGTGCAGTGGGCTCGATCTCAGCTCACTGCAACCTCTGCCTCCTTGGTTCAAGCGATTCCTCTGCCTCAGCCTCCCAAGTAGCTGGGGTTATAGGCACCCGCCACCATGCCCAGCTAATTTTTGTATTTTTAGTAGAGATGGGGTCTCACCATGTTGGCGAGGCTGGTCTCGAACTCCTGACCTCAGGTGATCCGCCTGCCTCGGCCTCCCAAAATGCTGGGATTACAGGTGTGAGCCACTGTGTCCAGCCTTACTTAACTCTTCTAAACCAGCTTTCTTATGTGTAAGATAGAGACTCTTCAGGTCTTACCCACAATTTGAAAACATAAAAAATTCTCAACAAGTTTATATTTTTTTCATATGTGTAAGGCAAACTCACTTTCTTTATCTCATTTTGTATGAATACAACAGGTTTTGCTGCAGATTCGTTAATGTGGTTGATTTTAGGGTGCTGCCCCCGACCTCACTGGGTATCTAAGGAAGCACACTACCTTTCTGAAAACGTCTTGCTTCAAGAGTTTTGGTTAAGGAATTATAGACCTGTAATAACAATCTCATTGAATTTTCATTTGAATTAAATGAAGTAAGATATGTAAGGCACCGTTATCAATAAATATCTGGTTCCATCCTTGCTGGTTTTAGCCAGCCCACAAAAAGAACACTTCTTTTAAAACACTTGTTTAAATGATAGCCAACTGTTATCATGAATGAGACCATGACATTTGGGATTCATTCCATTAAAAGGCTAATATATATGCTGGGATTTCACTAGTGCTGATAAGGAAAAGCAGAAATAAATTTAAGCTTAAGTAAGTTCCACATCAATGGTGTTTTACTTGTCATAGTAGTTATCTGAAATGTGACCTGAGGCAAAGTGCTTGTACCAGCCTTAAAGATGGATACAGTCTGCTGCCAAATTGACAGCTTCATGCATTAGATTGAATTCACTTGAAATAACCTGTTCAGAACTTCAGAAAGTCAATGAGTTAGGGTTTCAGAGGCTTTAATGACATAGGGACCTATGTTTAATGATAAGAGGCTTAATCCTTGAATAGTATCAGTATAGAAGAGGCTGTAAAACAGAAAGCATCCAACTCTATCCCCTTGCATCTTCATTTGAACCAGGGATTCCTTCACATTTACCATGCAGCACCATGGCTTTTACCAAATAGCTCAGAGCTTACAGTTGCTTTTGAATACCATCCTCCAAGCCCTGATTTTGCACCTAATATGTAAAATTTATATAACTTAGTTTTGATTTAACAGTGTCAGTGAAAATGCATAAGGAGGCTGGGTGCGGTGGCTCACGCCTGTAATCCCAGCACTTTGGGACAGCAAGGTGGGTGGATCACCTGAGATCAGGAGTTTGAGACAAGCCTGGCCAACATGGTGAAACCCCGTCTCTACTAAAAATACAAAAATCAGCCAGGTGTGGTGGCGGGCACTTGTAATCCCAGCTACTGGGAGGCTGAGGCAGGAGAATCACTTGAACCTGAGAGGCGGAGTTTGCAGTGAGTTGAGATGGGCCACTGCACTCCAGCCTTATGATGAAATATATGAAGACAATTGGAGAATTGATATCATACACCATGAAAGTGGGAGTAGGCAATAAGCCTCTATAAGAGAGAACTTTTTCTAGGAACTTCCGCTCTGCCTCAGTTGGTGTGACAAGAGAGAACGGACTTGGGAGGAGACTAGAGAAATATAATAACTTTTCTGAAATCTTCTCTGAGACAAAGTTGGGGTCTCGGTCAGATAGATCTCTGTCTTCCCAAAGTCAGCTTGAAACCCAAAGAAGTCAAAGCTGCTGGAGTTGGGAGTGTTATTGATAATAGAGGGAAAGGCGTACTGGCTAACTCATCTACTACTCTGTTCTGTGGCTTCCTGACTCGTTCCCTCTAAGATTAATTCACAAGGAGAATGAGCTGGTTAAAAAGGAGACCACCCAAAGGGGCCTTCAAGCAGTTCATGTACTTTATATGCACACACTGGATGGCAAAAGCAACAGGGTAAGAGTGCAGTCAGAAGAAAGGGACACTACATAATCATGGTTATTTGCAAGTAAAGCAAGGAGGAGGTTGTTCAGTCAGCTAAGCACTATAATAAATATGCTGAGAATCATGGTATAAATAAGAGCTGTTTGAAGTTTATAATGAAGGATTGATGTATACCGTCCATAGAGGAAAGGCAGGATCCATTGTGGATCCCCTGCCTTCACATAATGAGGCAGAATACAGTAGCCTTAGGTTCAAGTCCTAGCCCCATGACTTTGGGCTAAGCTCTAGTTTCCCTTATATAAAATAAGAGTAACAATACTTGTTACACACCCCACACAGTTTTTGCCAGGATCAAAGATGTGATAATGAATCCCCCCAAAATATTATAAACCATGAAAGTACTATGCAAATATGTGTGTGTGTATATACATATATACATATGTATATATCTGTATATACACATGTATACACATAAAAACAATAAAAATAAATATATACATATATTGAAAATAAATATATATATGTATATATGTATATATTTATTTTCACTATTTCTTTGAGTCAGGGTTGTGCTGTGTTGTCCAGCCTGGAATGTAGTGGTGTGATCATGGCTTACTGTAGCCTTGACCTTCCAGGCTCAAGTGATCCTCCCATCTCAGCCTCCTGAGTAGCTTGGACTATATATGCTCATACCACGATGCCCGACTAAATTTTTTATTTTTTGTAGAGATGGGGGGCTTACTATATTGCCCAGGCTGCAATTATATTTTGAAAAAGAGATTAATCCTCTGCTCATCGAACTCAAAATGTGATGATAAATAGTAAAAATAGTGTTAAAAAATAGGAGTTATACTGAAATAAATCATTTCATCAATCTCTTTCTTCATGCAATTTGGGGAACTAACTAAACACTCCTATTAAAGTGATCAGTAGCCAAGGAATCATTCTGAAAACAGAGATTACTAGAAACAGCTCTGCTCCTCTTACATAGCCAGGGTTTATTTTTCCTATGGCCATTGTGAACCTTATAACAGTTTACTTCCTCCTTTGCTTAGACTCTAGAAGCTCAAAGCCAAATCTGTAGTCCACGTCTACAGAATCTTATGCCATATAATTTGTGAACAATTTTTAGTTCTAGTGTTTTTACTTTCCTTTGCCTCTGTTTCTTTCTTTCTTTTCTTTTTTTTTTTTAAGACAGTCTTGCTCTGTTGCCCAGGCTGGAGTGCAGTGGTGCAATCTCAGCTCACTGCAACCTCTGCCTCCCAGGGTCAAGCAATTTTCCTGCCACAGCTTCCCAAGTAGCTGGGACTACAGGTACCTGCCACCATGCCCAGCTATTTTATTGTATTTTTAGTAGAGACGGGGTTTCACCATGTTGGTCAGGCTGGTCTTAAACGCCTGACCTCGTGATCCACCCACCTCGGCCTCCCAAAGTGCTGGGATTACAGGCGTGAGCCACTGCACCCAGCCGGCTTATTTCTTTTTGATCCATTTTATCCTGTTGTATACATTTCTGAAACTCAGTTTAAAAAGGCGTTTGAACATGTGGAAAACAACAAAGGAAGCCTTCCAGTGGGAAGGTCTGGCATTAATTATCTGAAATGACAGAAGGTGAATACTTCAGATAATAATAATTTTTTTCACAGTTGTAATGATTTAAAAGCAACAAAAAGGGAAAAGTGGTTTCAGGTACCTGGACATATCTGCCATACAGGTAAGCAGGTAGGTCAACAGTAATTTAAGAGATGCACAAACAGAATTACCCACTGTACTGATTGAAACTGAACTGGAGGTATGATGTCAGAAAACTTCAACTGTGGTTGATAAAAATGCTTTATTTCAAAATAACAAAACAAAATAGCTGAAACATTAGCTTCAGAACTCACTTAGGTGATTTCAGATCACGATGAATAATTTTATGGAGGTGCAAATAATTCATTCCACTTGCAATTCCTGTGGACCAGTCTACCAGCAATCGAGGCGTGATCTTCCTGCCAGCTCGCAAGACCTCGTAGAGTTGTCCGTGGGCACAGTATTCCATGATGATACAGTAACATGGGGCCTGAGTACACACACCCCTTCCAAGAAAACACAAACATGGACATAAATACACACATACATGTATATGTATTTATATTTTAAAAATATGTAATAAAAATCAATTCTATACCAAATTATTTTAAAATGTGTATGGATAATAGTTCCTGATTCTTAAATTAGCATGACAATGTCTCTAGCCTGTTTCTCTGTGATGCACGTAGACAATTTTTGTTTGCTTTGTTCACTGTATATGCTGTGCTGTCTGCGTCTGTTGTCTTTTCTGTGGGATCTTTCCATTCTGGGACAAATTACACACTTTTCTGAGGTTTGTGTAGGCTGGATACTGTGTTGTTTTAGATTATTAAGAATAATTTGGCCGGGGGTGGTAGCTCATGCCTGTAATCCCAGCACTTTGGGAGGCCAAGGTGGGTGGATCACCAAGGTCAGGAGTTTGAGACCAGCCTGGCCAACATGGTGAAATCACGTCTCTACTAAAAATACAAAAATTAGCTGCGCGTGGTGGTACTCCCAGCTACTTGGGAGGCTGAGGCATGAGAATTGCTTGAGCCTGGGAGGAGGGGGTTGCAGTGAGCCAAGATTGTGCCACTACATTCCAGTCTGGGCAACAGAGTGAGATTCTATCTCAGAAAAAAAGAAAAAAGAAAAAAAAGAATAATTTAAAATTTCTTTCTTTTAAAGTTAGAGGGTTTTATATGTAGTGTGCAGAAAGATAATCCAGGCAAAATACTTCTGTTTTTAATATTATTTGCTGACTTTTTAATTACTCAAATTAAAAATAACTAACTAGACTGAGAACCCAAAGACGAGTCATTTTTCTGTCTTACATAATCTTTGAAAAACATTTTTTTTTAATGTCACACAGGTAATGTCCTGACGTCATAACAAGGTTGGAGGGGCACTATTCACCTGTGAATGTGAATACCCAGTCATGCTTATGAATCACAAAAGAATCCGAAAAACATACAACTTTTTTTTTTTTTAAGACAGAGTCTCACTCTGTTGTCCAGGGTGGAGTGTGCAATGGTGCAACCTCCGCCTCCCAGGCTCAAGCGATTCTCCTGCTTCAGCCTCCCAAGTAGCTGGGATTACAGGTGAGCACCTCCATGCTCGGCTAATTTTTGTATTTTTAGTAGAGATGGGGTTTCACCATGTTAGCCAGGCTGGTCTCAAACTCCTGTACTCAAGTGATCCACCCGTCTTGGCCTCCTAAAGTGCTGGGATTATAGGTATGAGCCACCATGTCCAGCTTATACAACATATTATATCTCTATGTAGCCTATATTTGCATCAATTCCTACATCATCCATGAAACCTTTCCTGCTTATTCCAATCCAAAAAGATCTTTTTCTTCTTTAAATTCCTATGATATACAACAGCCACTAGTTCTTTATATGCAATTTTTCTGTCTGCATATAGATTATAGGCTCCTTAAAGGCAAAGGTCTTTAAGTTCTTTTCTCTCCACCACAAGGCCTAGAGGTTCCCAGCAAGTCTTTGACAAGTGTTTGTTAACTTCACCTCAACCTTCTTAACTAAAAAGGCTTCAAATCACACGTGCAGAGGCATGGAGGAGGAGGAAGGATACTAACATGAAAGAGGCTGTTCTATTTTTCAGGGACATTTCCATGTTTATTAGTCTTATTTAATCTGCCCCAAACCACTGTAAGATAGGTATTACCTTTTCCATTTTTACAAGTAAGGCTCAGAGTGAGAAAGTGACTTGTCCTAACACAACTAGATCATACAACTAAAAAATGACAGCGCTGGGATTCAAACTCAGTCTGCCTAATTTGAAAGTCCACGCCCTCTCTGCTCACTGTACAATACTGCCTCCCTTTTAGCTTTTAAACTTCTGTTTAGACAAGCACATTAGGGATTCCTGTGTTAACACCATTATCTTATAAAAGAGGGAATGATTATAGTAACTCCACTTCACAGTTTTGTTCTCAGGATGAGAAGAAAAATTGCTATATGCAATTCTCTATGTTCTATCTCTTATGGGTATACATGCCTTCCTTTGAAACTTTCTAGAGAAGTTAACAGTATCTGTAAGACATCCAGTTAATGTCTTCAGCCAGCTACCAACCCATGCCCTATTTCTTCAGCTGCTGTAAGTGATGAAAGAATTTAAAGGTTGTGGCTTAAGGCACCAATCATATGAAGGTGACGATGATCTTATAACAATAGCAGGTTATGAAGAAGTATAATTAGTCTTCATTTTCCCCTGGCCTGCTGTGCCTGCCAGTGCCACAAAGCTATTACTGTCTTATCATTTTCTAAGCTACAAAGAACTCTTGTTTTGATTTTTAATAATTTTTTTTCAAGTTCTGGTTATATGTTTCCTAGGAAAGCTTGGTGAAGCACAAGTGTCTGGCAGTTACAAATAAATGATTAATTATCATTACAGAGAACTAATAAATATGGCAGGTGTAATGTAATATGCTTAAGAATATCAACATAAACTTTTTTAAATTAAAAAAAATTTTTGTGTGATAGAGTCTTGCTCTGTCGCCCAGACTGGAGTGCAGTGGTGTGTTCTTGGCTCACTGCAACCTCCACCTCCCAGGTTCAAGCAATTCTCAATGTCTCAGCCTCCCAAGTAGCTGGGATTACAGGTGCACACTGCCACACCCAGCTAATTTTTTGTCTTTTTAATAGAGACGGCATTTCACTGTGTTAGCCAGTGAAGACTGGTCTCAGTCTTCTGACCTTGTGATCCATCTGCCTCTGCCTCCCAAAGTGATGGGATTACAGTTGTGAGCCACCGCGCCCGGCCCTGACATAAATATTTTTTGAAGGTACTCAGCCTCCTAGTCAACTATGTTTTAACTTGTTACACATAGAAACGGTCTAACAGTGATATGTTATGCACCTTTCATCTCTCTTGACTGACGAATGAGAAGCAATCATTCCATCAGCTCTGTACTATGACAAGGTTTCTTAGCTATAAATAGTACCTCTATAATCACTTCTAATTGCTACCTTTTCTTCCACTTGCCACTGAATTCCATTAGGAACAGTCAGGTTGAGTTTTCTTAAAAGATTAACCAAAAAATTGGATGTAAAAAGAATATAGTATTCTCATCTTGTACTTCCCCTTTCTGTATGTGGTTTTTATTAACTTCAAAAGAAGCTGTAAGCACAGAAATCAGCATCCAGAGAGATGTACTAAAATCTAATCATGCCCTCATATCTTCCAGACGGTTCTGAATGGGATTCATTGGCCAAGCAACACATGGCACAGATGGCTGCAAACACAACACTGCACAATGGCCAAGAGCATGGTGTAATGGGCCGGGAGCACAGTCTCGCTATTGTTTTCCATGTAGAGGTAAAGACTATTCAAGTATCTTCAGCCTAAAGAGTTGGGCACTAGCAGAGCAATGCGGAAAACTGCATATGCAGGTAGGAGAGTCAGAAGGGTGAGGTGGGAAAAAGATAGGAAGAAAGAGAAAGAAGCAAAAGAAAGGAGGTAAAAATAAAGCTTCTCGTAACACCATCCTATTAGGACAAATTTCTACTTTCAGTGACCCAGGGTATCCTGCTGGAAAGCCCTCTTACCTGCCACACACAGCCTAAATCACTTCAAGAGACCAAAAGCCATACTCATCTACAGAACATTCTGTGTCTCAAACTCAGTGTCCTAATGATCTAAGTTCAAAAGCTTTTGACCCTTCCCTCCATTTAGGAGGATGTGACCTACTGGAAGTAATGATCATTGCAGTGTGGGGAAATGAAGGGAAGAAAGAAGAGGGTCTCTGTTTAGTCTGTCTGCTTAAAATGACCTCCCTGTTGTCTTTTGAAATTTATCCTCTTTGGAAGGATGATAATTGGTCTCTGCAGCATATCATGTCAGTCACACATCCTCCTGGCCCTATGAGGGCAACCAAAGATAGAATTACTGCAGCAACTGAAGCCCTCTCATGCCCTCTGCATGAATGTGCCTTCCACAAGGAAATGAATCCCAGAACTTCTTTCAGTCTCTTAGTGTTCTGGTTGAATGCTTCTCTCTCTCCCTTTTTTTTTTTTTTTTTTTTTTTTTTTTTTACCACGTCTTTCCCTTTCCATAAAGGGTCTTGTTTGGAAATCAAAACTCAACCTTGGTACTCATTTAAACCCATTCTACAAAACCTGTACCCAAGATTTGCCTTCCTTACTTTGTGGATGTGATTCCAATGGAGACTTATGACATGACATTTTTAGCTTTGTAATCAGAGTTTTATCAATGAAGGATCCCCTTTGAGGCTGGGAGAAGTTCCGCCTAGTTTAGGAGGGGAATTTGTAAATTATTCCACTTTTAGCTGCAGCCTCATTGGTCATACTACTTTCCAGGAATGCGAAATGCATATCAAATATACCACAAAGCTCTAGTTTCTAAACTTTTATCCCACTTAAAAATACTTTGCCTGTTCTTCACCTTCTTTCCTCTAAAGCCACTTGCCATTTACTTGTTTAAGCCTAGGGCAACATTCAAAGGCCAGCATGGGAGAGAACTCAAGGAAAAAGTATAGGCAGAAGAGATCATATCTATTTAGAGCTCAGCACTTCCACAATTTAAACCTTGACTCTCCTTCTGTTAGGGATCCCCATCAATATTATGGAAAGAATTGTCTAGACTAGAAAGATATGTTCACAGACTCTTGAAAACAATCACTTTGTGAAATGAATATAACATACAACTTACTGTCAATAACTCGACAATCATTAGGTTAAGGAAGCTGAATGTTTGATATTATTTGAAAGGGACTCTAGAAACACCAGAGGCTATCCTCTAAAGGTACCTGCTATTACAAGTTAATGTTCAAGAAGGGATGCTAACAGAACCTGATGCAAAACATGTATCTACTACACAAGGACTGATTGTTCTTTGATCACTTCAGATGTTGCTTTTGTTTACTTTCTTTGTTTTTTGAGAGGGTCTCACTCTGTCACCTAGGCTGGAGGGCAGTAACATGAACACGGCTCAATGTAGCCTCAACCTCCCGAACTCAAGCAGTCCCCCCGCCTCAGCCTCAGCAGCTCGGACTACAGGCCTGTGCTACCACACTCAGCTATCTTCATTTTTTGTAAAGACAGGGTCCCACTATTTGTCCAGGCTGGTCTGTAACTCCTGGGCTCAAGTGATCTGCCTGCCTTGGCCTCCCAAAGTGCTGGGATTACAGGCATGAGCCACCATGCTCGGCCAACTTTGTTTTCTTAAGTGAATTTTAGGCTGTTCAGGTAATACTGAAGTAACTTCTGTCATCCCATTCATAAATGAGGTTGATGCAGCAGATCTGACTCCTTGGCAGGAACCCACATTTTCCCTTCCTGCCCCATGTGCATGCCCCTTCCAAGCAGCACATACTTAGGCAAAATGAACTGCTGGTTTATAAGATGCCTGAGGACACAACTCCAATTTAATAGTTCCTTGGTATCCTCCCAAAGCACCTAGCATAGCGCTAAGTCTAGAGAATGCTTTTGAAATATCTCTCAAACCAGAAGCTTGTGTGTATATACTGGGGGAAAGAAAATAGCTCTACTTCTTAAAAAAAAAAAAAAAAGCCTTGACCTACTTGAATGCGATGATGTTAGGGTGCTTCAACTTCCTCAAATGCTTGATATCCGTCTCATTCTGTTCTCTCACTTTCTTGATGGCCACCTCTTCCGCTCGGAACTTGCCCAGGAAGACAGCTCCTTGGGCTCCACTACCCAGCCACTGTAGCTCTGAGATCTCCTCAAATGGCACTTCCCAAGTATCTAGGCACACAAGCAAGAAATAAGCTTGAAGAGACCTCAGAAGGGACCACCACTCTACAAGGCCATTCTCAAAGTACTGACTTCATCATCACCCAGGATGACCCTTACCCTCTGTCTCCCACCAAAAGATAGAACCTTCCTATGTGCCCTGGAACTGGATCAAATATTCATACACATTAGTTTGTATCCATTTTTAGCCACTGAAATAAAGCAGAGCAGAGGTCTCTAATATACCTTCCTCCAAACACATATCCCACCACTCCTGCAGCCTTACCTCCTCACCTTAAGCTTGCATGTCAGTCAATTTCCCCATCAGCCTCTATGCAACCATCCCGACCCCGTCACCCACTGTAGGTGTTATTTTATTCCTCTTTGAATTTCTAGTGTAGATGCTCAGTGACTCTTTGCTAATGAATTTTTTTTTTTTGAGACAGAGTCTTGCTCTGTTGCCCAGGCTGGAGTGCAGTGGCACAACCTCGGCTCACTGCAATCTCCACCTCCCAGATTCAAGTGATTCTCCTGCCTCAGCCTCCCGAGTAGCTGGGACTACAGGTGCATGCCACCATGCCCGGCTAATTTTTTCTTTTTTAGTAGAGACAGATTTCACCATGTTGGTCAGGCTGGTCTCAAATTTGTGACCTCAGGTGATTCTCTTGCCTTGGCCTCCCAAAGTGCTGGATTACAGGTGTGAGCCACTGTGCCCGGCTGCTAATTAATTTTTAATGATACTCTCCTAAGAACTTCATTATGCATACTACTTACATTAATATTTACCGTTCGCTGAGTACTTACTATATGCCACACACTAGCATAGTACTTTACATACATCATGTATTCAATCTTTACAACAACTCTACAAGTAGGGCCTTATTATAGTTATTTAAAGATGAAAAAAACTAAGGCATAGGGTGGTTAAATAAATTATCCTAAAATCATATAGCTGATAAGTGGTAGAACTGGGCCCAGAACCCCAGAATTGGCCACTTTTAGGAAGAGTGCTTTCTCTCCTGTATGACATTTCCTCTCATGAAGTAATTCAGAAGGCCATTAGTCATTAGTCATGATATGCTTACTCATATAGCTGTAGTATTTTCAAGTTTCTCTTTTCCTTAGAGTTTGAATTTTTTTTGCATCAGAAATTTAAGAAGGGTCATTTCTAAGTGGTGGCATTATTAGTGCTTCGTATTACATTACTTTATTCTTTTCTGTCTTCAAAACTATTTTTACCATAAGCCTATATCACTTTTATAATGAATAAAGTGCTATTTTTAAAAAAAGCCCTTCAAAAATTCAGTCAATATGTGCTTTCATCTCATGAAACTTTCAAAAAAAAGAATGTAATCCATGGATCCTTCTCCTTTCCCCTTCTTACCAAGGTGTTAGCACAGGTAAGAAATAACTATCAAAGAGCTAGGAGCCCCGCAGCGTGAGGAGAATGGTCACAGTGTGAAAGGTCATGACAGATTCTCCTCAGATCACTCAAGGGCCACTGTTTGCAGAACATGGAACAAAGTAGTGTTGAGTTAGCTTCAGAAATACTCTGGTCTTGAAAGTAAATCAGCTCACTGTCCACTACACTGATGAAGTAAGAGCAGAAAGAGTTCGTCTGCCTCTAAAAGCGAGCTACATTCCCCTCCTCTCTAATTTTCAAAAAGAAGTTCTGTAGATTCTTAATAAAATGTTTTCTCATTACAATTGCTAAAACTTAACCTTCAAAATATAACTATGTAGAGCAAAAAATACACAAAATGAGATGGTTTATGCCATGGGCTTTCATCCCATTCTCTTGATATGAGCAGTATTAAAGGTTTCCGCTCTACTGAAATTGAAAAAATGCTAGCTAAAAGCAAATATCTCTAAAACACAAATAGCTGACAAATTTAAAATCACCCGAGGCACACATGATACCACGTGAGATTTGGGAAGAAACAGCAAGTGATAGCCTTGGCTATTTTAAATACCTTCAGGGTTTCTAGACAGGCATTAATAAATGCTCCCGGAATCTCACTGTCGGCTCCACGGGCTCATCCAGGCAGCATGAGTGGTGCACAGATACTGTAAGAGGATTTTCCTCATTAGGGGCCCAGTGACAAATTAAAAAGTGTCATTTTGGCCATTCCAGGGGGCTGAATAAAGTATTATTGCTGGATTCTGGGGCAAGAACGTAACTGAGAAGCCTGTCTTTAAACAACTTTACACAAGCCCAAATTACCCTAATTTTTAATAAAATAACTACTAAAATTAGACAAATGTTTGGGTGTCTCTTTTCCCTATTTACTCAATCTTTAGTTACTGTTAAACATTGGAAACATTAGAAAAAAAATCAGAAAAGTCAGAAAAACACACATTTTATCTGAAAGTTCATCCCACACCCACTTGTCATTTTCCCTCTTAGTTTTTATTCATGTTTACAGCTATGTAAAAATTGCAGGCGATGTCTAATTTTTTTCTACTTTTTCACATATTATGTATCCTTCATTTAGTTACTATTTTTATTCTAAGTTCTAATAGTTGTTCTGTACCCTTTTACCTTTTCTGCATTAGTATTTCCCCAGATTCAGTTCCTAGGTTAAAGAGGACAGTTTCCCGGCTCTAGGAATACACACATTCCAAATTCTATCCGAAAGGATTTTGATGGTTTTTGCTCACAGTAGCAAAGTATGAACATGTTGGCGGTAAGCATTAGCAATGATTTTTTGGTTCTGTTTTAATTAGGTATAAAATAGTGCTTTATAACTTTGCACTAGTTTAATTGCCAGTGATGTAGAATATTTTCTCCACATTTGTTTAATACTCACATCTGCTTTGTATGAATTGTCAATGCCCCTTTGTTTATCTGTTAGGCTTCCATAGTTCTCATAAACTTGAAGAAGCTCCTTCTATATTTCTTTGATACAAATGAGAATATTTTTATGAGCCTTTTTACTTTATTATTTTTGAACAATGTATTCTATATTGTCTATTATTTCCTTTGAAATTTCTTCCACTGCCTAGCCTATCTTCTAAAAGTTATCTACAGTTGATTTTTAAGAACTTAATCTTTACATTCATCTGAAGCTTATTTTGATTATGGTATGAGGACAGATATAAATTATTCTTTTTCTGCATTGCTATTTAATGATTCCAAAATCATTTGTTTAAAAAAAATCCTTTTCATATTGCTTTATGATACTGACATTGTAACTCACCATATCATTTTTAGAAATAATGCCTATTAGTATTTTTATAGGATGATAAACAGATTTATCACTAAAATACAAATACATTTGGCACTCACATACAAAGTATTCCTGGTATTTCAGTAAAAAATAAAATTCTCTACCAACCTCTACCTCATGCCTGTGCTATTCAACTATGTTCAGCCAAGTCTTGATTATCCATAGAAAAATAAAGTGGATAGCACTGGTAATAAAGGAACACAGAGTGTAAAATAAGGAAAGTAATGCTTCAACCATGTTTCTATCAGTCTTTTTATTGAAATGAATTATCAGAAGTAAAATCAATTGATATGAATGTAGCACTCTTTGCCCAGTCTCAAAGTTTCTGTCAACAACTAGCAGGGAGCTAAGAAATGGGAAAATGGCAGAAGAAAGGAAATTGGTGATATGGATGCACACAATTAGGGGCCTAGATAATTGATGAGCGAGATAACTGATCTCAGAATAATGAAGAACTGATACTCTCTCTAGGGTTGGTTTCAAACTTTTTGCTGCTTTTATGTCTGTCCCATTGATACTATTCCCCAGCATTTCTCTTCTATTTTATTCCCCAGTGACTATACCTTAATTCCAATATCCTCCAGGTTCCTTAGGACTGAGAAAAAGCCATATGTCCAACATGTGGCTTTAAGCCAACAGTTCTCTTTTGTTTATTCAGACTTGGCTATGACAGTACTTGCTTGAGATTGGAAACTATGGCAATAAAAGACTTAAATTACATGCTACCTTACCTGGGCTCACTATCAACATACTCAAAGGGAGGTGAGGACATCATTAAAATTTCTTTAAAATCCAGTGAAATTTTCTCATAAGTACCAAACACAGGGACACGCCTGTGGCACGTGTTTTCCTTTGGTTGACTGCAGTGCAGGATTAAAGATTAGCTCCCTGATCCCAGACCTGACAAGGAAATTTGCTAGTTTATGGCTGGCAAAACTCTTTCATGGTGCATAGCAACACCAACTCTCAGTAAGATATCCTCCAATCTAATGAAGGGCCAGGCACCTGCTGTGCCTGTGTCAGAATCTTAAGCTGACCAGGCCTGTTTCTTACTTATTTCTGAAATACACCTTTTTGAAAGTCACATAATCAATTGGAACACAAATTAAATATCACTATGCAGAATAATAACAAAAATTTTTAAACCTCCTTTTGACAAACATATGAAATGGGTATATCACCCCTCATTCTGAGTCTCAACCTCCATGATGCACTTGGATCCTGAGATCTTCAAGTTATCACCAAAAGTAAGTCTGAGACTGGACAAGCAGAGACCCTAAAACCCAAATGTAGTTGATCACATATGCAGCTATCAGTAGGTTTTGCATCCAACCAAAGAACAGAGAACTTAAAAAAAAAAAATAATAACGAATTAGGGTTGGATGTGGTGACTCATGCCTATAATCCCAGGACTTTGGGAGGCTGAGGTGGGTGGATCACTTGAGGTTAGGAGTTTCACACCAGCCTAGCCAACATGGCGAAACCCTGTCTCTACTAAAAATACAAAAATTAGTCAGGCGTAGTAACATGTCCCTGTAATCCCAGCTACTCAGGAGGCTGAGGCAGGAGAATCACATGAACCCAGGAGGTGGAGGTTGCAGTGAGCTGGGATTGCGCCACTGCACTCTAGCCTGGGAGAGAGTAAGACGCCATCTCAAAAAAAAGAAAAAGTAGGAATGGTTATCTCTGGATTGTAGAAGGACAGGTGATGTTTATTTTCCTCTTTATTTTCCTGCTTATGTTTATTTCCATTTTAAAACATAATAATGCTGGTAGCAAGAAGCAACTAATTTCCTTTAAAACCTTGAAAAATAATGGGGGCCAGGAGGTAGAGGGAAATGAAAGCAGAACATATAGAGTATCAGAGTCTATATGAAAGAGAGAGAGAAAGATATGAGTTCTCTCATCAAAAAATTCTGGAAAGAAAAAACATGGACCAAAAATGAGATTCTATTTTTTTTTATAGCTAAATTTTAGACTCTGGGACCCTCCCCTAAAAGTCTGTTCATGTCTTTTAATCAAGACTGTTGACAGCTTTTCCACAGCAGCCAGTAGACTTCAGTTGCTGACAAAGAATTTCTACATGGAACAAGAATAGATAATACGGTTGACAAATCCTGAAGATGACCTAGAAGTGACAGATATGCCAGTAAATCCCAATATACTTATGGGAAACAGGTATAGCAGAAGGAGTTGGTATTTGGTTTAAGAGAATGTATTGCAGAAGCGGGAAATAAAATACATGAGAAAAGTGGTTAATGGTAACTGAAGTCTACTGGCTGTTGTGGAAAAGCTGTCAACAGTCTTGACTAAGAGACATGAGCAGACTTTTAGGGGAGGGTCTCAGAGTCTAAAATTCAGTTGTAAAATAAATAGAATCTCATTTTTGGTCCATTTTTTTTCTCCAGAATTTCTTGATGAGAGAACTCATACAAATTTAGTCATTTACATAGGCTACAAAGATATGTATAAAAAGTCTTAAACAACACATCTTTTAACAACTATTCCTCTCCTAGGAATTTATCCTGACTAACCAAAGATATATGCAAAAGTAAAGTACTAGACAAATGTTCATTGCAGTATGGCTTGTAATAACTAAAAATGCAAACAAATTAATGTTGAGCAATAGGGGGTTGCTTAAAAATATTGGCACAATCACATAATTTAATATTAGGTAGCCATTAAAAATGATGGTGAAGAATTATACTTAAGAAATGGAAAATGTTCACAATATGAAGTAAAAAAAAAAATTTCAAAACAGTATGTGATATGGTTTGGCTCTGTGTCCCCACCCAAATCTCATCTTGAATTGTAATCCCCACGTGTCAGGTGAGGGGCCTGGTGGGAGGTGCTTGGATCATGGGGTGGATTTCCCCTTTGCTGTTCTTGTGTTAGTGAGTGAGTTCTCACAAGATCTGGTTGTTTGAAAATGTGTGGCTCTTCCCCCTTCTCTCTCCTGCTCTGCCATGGGAAGACCTACTTGTTTCCCCTTTGCCTTCTGCTGTGATCCTAAGTTTCCTGAAGTCTCCTAGCCACGCCTCCTGTTAAGCCTGCAGAACTGTGGATCCATTAAACCTTTTTTCTTCATAAATTATTCAGTCTCAGGTGTTCTTTATAGCAATGTGAACACAGATTAATACAGTATGACTCCATTTTAAAAAAGTATACACACACATACACAAATAGACTAACATAATATATAATGAAAACATGAATGGATATTCTCAGGAGATACAGGATCATAGATTATTTTAAAATTCTTTTGGAACTTACCTCTATTTTCCAAATTTCATACATATATTACTTTTGTTATCAGAAAAAATAGTTCTTTTGGAGAATATTAATGAGGTTATACAAGATCATGTCCTTGGCAAGAACATGGATGGCGCCAGAGGCCACTGTCCTTAGCAAACTAATGTAGGAACAGAAAACCAATTATCACATGTTCTCACTTATAAACAGGAGCAAAATGGACATACAGAGGGGAACAACACACATTGGGGCCTCCTTGAGGTTGGAGAGTGGGAGGAGAAAGAGGATCAGATAAAATAACTATTGGGTACTGAGTGATGAAATAATCTGCGCAGTAAATCCCCATGACACAAGTTTACCTATATGACAAACCTGTGCATGTGTCCCTGAACCTAAAATACAAGTTTTAAAAATGAGGTCATAAAGAACACCAGGGCCTCAGAAGTATAATACTAGTATTTGAATTAGAATATATGAATATATTGTTACATAACAATGAGAGTTAAAAACTTAATTTTTTTTTTTTTTTTGAGACAGAGTCTCACTCTGTTGCCCAGGCTGGAGTGCAGTGGTACAATCTCGGCTCACTGCAACCTCTGCTGGGCTCAAGCATTATTGTGCCTCAGCCTCCCAAGTAGCTGGGACTACAGGTGTGTGCTACCATGCCTGGCTAACTTTTGTATTCTTAGTAGAGACGGAGTTTCACCATGTTGGCCAGGTTGGTCTCAAACTCCTGACCTCAAGTGATCCACCTGCCTCAGCCTCCCAAAGTGCTGGGATTACAGGTGTGAGCCACAGCACCTGGTAAAAAATTTAAAATATGTAGCCACTGCATGATTTCTTTACATGTTATATATCTGCACAACTATATGGAAATCTGAAATACATCTGACAATGTGTGAAAATAGAAATTTTAGATGATGAGATAAATTAAACAGGAGTTCTCATGTTTTCTTCTTATAATCCCATGGATTGTTTTGTATGCACTGTCCTTTAGACACCACTAGAGTGGAGGACCACAAAAAGATGCGCTACCACCAAAAACGACCCACCAAATGTGAATCTCTTCCCTTCAGCAGGCCTACTGGAAACTGAAATGGGGTATTCATCTGGCACTAGTTCTTTCATTTGCCCCAAGGTCGCAGGTTACCCAGCTAATGGTGGTGATGGTGGTGGTGATGCAGTGTTTATGCAAGAATTATCTTCCAAGTCCATACTCTAGCTTACCTTGCTGCTGCAATTTGTAATCAGTGGAATATGCCTTCCCAATGATATTCCATACAGGCCTTAAGCATCCAAAGAGTCCTTCAAGAAACCCGCCACTGCCACTGCCTGACCTGCTGAACTGAATCTTGACGTCTTCAGTTCCGCTCGTGCTCTCTCCGTCCACTGTGGTGCTGTTCCCCTGAGACATCACCATCTCTGATTCATCGTGGTCCCTTAGCTGAAGAACGCTGTTCTCAAACTGGTCCCTGGAATCCTCACTTACGCTTGTCAACACTGTTGTGGTGATAGGGCTGTTCACACTCTCAACTAGCTCTGTTCGTGCCACCCCCTTTTCCTGCTGGTCCTCGAGCTTGGGGGAACGGTGGTTCCCCATGGCTGTGAGTTCATCTTGGAGTCCATTGAAGGTTTTGCTTTCACTGAAGGGTAAGTGTGGAGAAGAGGAGCAGCTCAGGTGCTCCTGAAAGTTGGCCATTGTGCCATGAGTGTAGTCGAGGTCCTGAGATGACACTCAGAAGATTAGGGCAGACTTCTGACTTAAGAGGGGGATCCGAAACCTGAGAAAAACAGGAGGGAGATATGAGGTCATCCTTTCTTTATTATGCACACTACAACGCTACTATTTGCATTAAAAAAATGGAAACAATGGGGATTGGTTAGCCTGTGGGTTAGTCTATATGATGGAAATGTGTGCAGCAATGAAAAATTATGCTATGGGAGAGTATTTATGAACATGACAAAATATCCATGACATATTAATATAAAAAACAGGTTAGAACAACATATACATTAACTTAAAAATGTACTTAAAAGAATATACCTATAAGAAAAAATACTTGAAGGAAAAATATCCAAAGAATTAACAATAGTTAGAGGAGAAAGATCCAAGATGGCCGATTAGCAGCAGCTCAGGATTGTAGCTCCCAGTGAAAGCGCAGAGAGCGAGTGAACGCCGCACTTTCAGACGAATTTTTGTTGCCCACAGAATGGGAGATTCCCAGCAGAGGAGCCCCAGGGTCACCAGCGCGACTCTTTTGGCTGGCGTGGCTGTTTTGCTGGCGCCCTGGCACAGTGCTTCTCGGTGCAGCGCTTCTCAGTGTGGAGCATATGGGACAGGCTCGGCTGGTCCCACCCCCACAAGGAGAAAAGCAATTGGAAGCCCTGAGGACTAAGAGTTTCACAGCAAACACAGCCGAACCCAGGAAGGTCCAGCTCTGTGGGGAATGGGCGTCTGCCAAAGGAAAACTAAGAAACAGAAAAAACTTCATCACCGGGCGGAGAGAGATCCAAGATGGCCACATATCAGCGGCTCAGGACTGTAGCTCCCAGTGAAAGCGCAGAGAGCAAGTGGATGCTGCAATTTCAGATGAATTTTTGTTGCCCACAGACTGGGAGATTCCCAGCGGAGGAGCCACATGGGTCACCAGCGTGACTCTTTTGGCTGACGCAGCTGCTTTGCTGGCGCCCCAGCGCGGTGCTTCTCGGTGCGGAGTATATGGGACTGGGTGCCCTTTTATTCGGGCTCAGCTGGTCCCATCCCCACAAGGAGAACAGCAATTGGAAGTGCTGAGGACTGAGAGCAAGCACAGCTGAACCGGGAAGGCCTAGACCTGTGGGGAAGGGGCGTCCGCTGAAGGAAAACTAAGAAACAGAAAAAACTTCATAACCAACAAGCTGGATGTCCACTCAGAGACTCAGTCTGAAAGTCAGCAATTACAAAGACGACAGGTGGATAAATCCACAAAAATGCGAAGAAACCAGTGCAAAAAGGCTGAGAACACCCGAAATCAGAATGCCTCTCCTCCTACAGGGGATCGCAGCTCCTCATCAGCAAGAGAACAAGGCCTAACGGAGGATGAGTGTGATGAACTCACAGAATCAGGCTTCAGAAGGTGGATAATAAGAAACTTCTGTGAGCTAAAAGAACATGTTCTAACCCAAACTAAGAACCTTGAAAGAAGATTTAACGAAATGCTAATGAGAATGGAAAACTTAGAGAAGAATATAAGTGAATTGATGGAGCTGAAAAACACAACACGAGAACTTCACGAAACATGCACAAGTTTCAACAGCCGAATTGACCAAGCAGAAGAAAGGATATCAGAGGTTGAAGATCAACTCAATGAAATAAAACGAGAAGGTAAGATTAGAGAAAAAAAGGTAAAAAGGAATGAACAAAGTCTCCAAGAAATATGGGACTATGTGAAAAGACCTAATCTAAGTTTGATAGGTGTACCTGAATGTGACAAAGAATGAATCCAAGCTGGAAAATACTCTGCAGGATATTACCCAGGAAAACTTCCCCAATCTAGCAAGGCAGGCCAATATTCAAGTCCAGGAAATACGGAGAATACCACAAAGATAGTCCTCAAGAAGAGCAACCCCAAGGCACATAATCGTCAGATTCACCAGGATTGAAATGAAGGAGAAAATGCTAAGGGCAGCCAGAGAGAAGGGTCGGGTTACCCACAAAGGGAAGCCCATCAGACTCACAGCAGATCTCTCAGCAGAAACCCTACAAGCCAGAAGAGAGTGGGGGCCACCATTCAACATC
>PVKP010018589.1:0-44036 GCA_004027715.1 Plecturocebus donacophilus | reverse complement strand
TGAGAACACATGAACACAGGGAGGGGAGCACTATACGCTGGGGTATGTTGGGGGGAAATAGGGGAGGGACAGTTGGGGGGGAGGGACAGTGAAGGGTGGGGAGTTGCGGGGAGATAGCATGGGGAGAAATGCCAGATATAGGTGAAGGGGAGGCAGGCAACAAATTACACTGCCACGTGTGTACCTATGCAACAATATTGTATGTTCTTCACATGTACCCCAAAACCTAAAATGCAATAAAAAAAAAAATAGGTGTAATGTGATACTGAGAAAAATGTATGTTTGTGGATTTGGGGAGGAGAGTTCTGTAAATATTTGTGAAGTTTACTTGTTCCAGGTCTGAGTTCAAGTCCTGGATATCCTTGTTAATTTTCTTTCTCGTTGATCTGTCTAATATTGACAGTGTAATGTTAAAGTCTCCCACTATTATCGTGTGGGAGTCTAAGTCTCTTTGTAAGTCACTAAGAACTTGCCCTATGTATCTGGGTGCTCCTGTAATGGGTGCGTATATATTTAGGATCGTTAGCTCTTCTTGTTGCATTGATCCTTTCACCACCATGTAATGTCCCTCTTTGTTTCTTATGGTCTTTGTTGCTTTAAAGTCTGTTTTATCAGAGACAAAAATTGCAGCTTCTGTGTTTTTTTTTTTCTCTCCATTTGGTTGGTAAATCTTCCTCCATCCCTCTGTTTTGAGTCTTTGTGTATCCTTGCATGTGAGATGGGTCTAGATACAGCATACCAATGGGTTTTAGCTTTTTATCCAATTTGCCTGTCTGTGTCTTTTGACTGGGGCATTTCGTCCATTTAAATTTAGGATTAATATAGATATATGTGAGTTTGTTACTGCCATTTAATGCTAGCTGGCTGTTTTGCCCATTAGTTGACGTAGATTCTTCATTATGGTGATGCTCTTTACCTTTTGGTTTGGTTTGGAATGGCTGATACTGGTTGTTTCTTTCTATGTGTAGTGCTTCTTTCAGAAGCTCTTGTAAAGCAGGCCTGGTGGTGATGAAATCTCTGAGTACTTGCTTGTTCGCAAAAAATTTTATTTTTCCTTCAATTATGAAGCTTAGTTTGGCTGGATATGAAATGTTGGGTTAAAAGTTCTTTTCTTTAAGGATGTTGAATGTTGGCTCCCACTCTCTTCTGGCTTGTAGGGTTTCTGCTAAGTGATCTGCTGTGAGTCTGATGGGCTTCCCTTTGTGGGTAACCCGACCCTTCTCTCTGGCTGCCCTTAGCATTTTCTCCTTCATTCAACCCTGGTGAATTTGACGATTATGTGCCTTGGGGTTGCTCTTCTTAAGGAGTATCTTTGTGATGTTCTCTGTATTTCCTGGACTTGAATATTGGCCTGCCTTGTTAAGTTAGGGAAGTTTTCCTGGATAATATCCTGAAGAGTATTTTCCAGCTTGGATTCATTCTCTCCATCACATTCAGGTACACCTATCAAACGTAGATTAGGTCTTTTCACATAGTCCCATATTTCTTGGAGACTTTGTTCATTCCTTTTTACCCTTTTTTCTCTCATCTTGCCTTCCCGTTTTATTTCATCGAGTTGATCTTCGACCTCTGATATCCTTTCTTCTCCTTGGTCAATTCGGCTGTTGAAACTTGTGCATGCTTTGCAAAATTCTCGTGTTGTGCTTTTCAGCTCCATCAATTCACTTATATTCCTCTGTAAGTTGTCCATTCTCGTTAGCATTTCGTCAAATCTTTTTTCAAGGTTCTTAGTTTCTTTGCATTGGGTTAGGACATGTTCTTTTAGCTCACAGAAGTTTCTTATTATCCACCTTCTGAAGCCTGATTCTGTCAGTTCATTGCACTCATTCTCCGTCAAGCCTTGTTCCCTTGCTAATGAGGAGCTGAGATCCCCTGTAGGAGGAGAGGCATTCTGATTTCCGGTGTTCTCAGCCTTTTTGCATTGATTTCTTCCCATTTTTGTGGATTTATTCAGCTGTCGTCTTTGTAATTGCCGACTTTCAGATTGGGTCTCTGAGTGGACGTCCGGCTTGTTGGTGATGAAGTTTTTTCTGTTTCTTAGTTTTCCTTCAGCGGACACCCCTTACCCACAGAGCTAGGCCTTCCCACGTTCAGCTGTGCTTGCTGTGAAACTCTCAGTTCTCAGCACTTCCAATTGTTTTTCTCCTTGTGGGGATGGGACCGGATGAACCCGACTAAAAGGGCACCCAGTCCCATATACTTCGCACTGAGAAGCGCCATGCTGGGGCACTGGCAAAACAGCCGCGCTGGCCAAAAGAGTCGCACTGGCGACCCGTGTGGCTCCTCCGCTGGGAATCTCACTGTTTGTGGGCAAAAAAATTAGTCTGAAATTGCGGCGTCCACTAGCTCTCTGCGCTTTCACTGGGAGCTACAATCCTGAGCTCCTGCTAATCGGCCATCTTGGATCTCTCTCTCTGCCCTCTCTTTTAATGAACATTTACTTAGCGTTTGGCCACCCATGAAAGATCACTACCATTCTTTCCCTCTCTCACCCATTGAATTTTATGAGCCACTATCCTGTTAGGATGGTGTCACTTGACATCTCAGAGATGGATGTGAATATTTTGGATAAATCTTGCGCAGCTGTTTTCAAAGTAGTCATTGTAACCCTTTACTAGGCACAAAACATTTAATCATTAAACCATTAAAATGTGAAACAGAATATAACAAAGTACATAGTATGTAATAAAGATAAATGTGATTTCAAGAGGGTTTTGTGTATGTGTGTCTATATGTAGATATATACATACATATATATATACACACATACATGTACAAGTGTATATCTGCTGGGTCACCATGCATTTAATGCATTTCTTCCTATTAGTTATGGTCAAAAAGTTTAAAATCATTGCTCTAGAGTAGTTTTCCACAAAATGTGATCTGGGACGCTTGTTTAAAACAGATAGCTGGGCTCCATCTCAGACCTTTTAAGTAGTTTGTTTGAACTGTGGTTTGTAGAATGCTCACTTCATCTGAAAAACTAACCTTTGCTAAAGTGCTAATGAGGAAGCGCTATACTCTGGGACAATCAAATCAGAGTCCCTGGAGCCTTCTCTATATGATTTCAATGTGCATCCAGGATTGAAAGCCACTGGGCTCTACAGTGGTCTTTGGAAACAGATATTAGAGTTACAAGTCAAGTAGGAAAGAGATAGCAGAATTTGCATGTGCTGCCTGTCTCACTCCATCTATGCCAGTGGTTCTTAGACCTTAGAGTTCATCAGAATCACCTGGAGGGCTTGTTAAAACAGATTTCTGCACCCCACCCCCAGAGTTGCTAATTCCATAAGTTTAGACTGGGGCCCAAGAATTTGCATATGTAGCCAATTTCCATGTGATGCTGATTCTGCCAGTCTGAAGACTACATTTTGAGAACCACTGATCTATACAAAGGACTAGCTACATCCGGTTGAAAAGTGTACTTTAAGATACAATGTTAACTACCACCAACTAGGATTAACTCTAGATAGCAAGGCTGGTTAAATGCTTGAAAAGTAATGTAATGTATCACATCGACTGACTGAAGAACAAAAGTTGTATGATCATATCACCAAATGCAGAGAAGGCTTTTGACAAAATCCAACATCCATGTATGACAAAAACTCTCAGCAAACTTCTTAAGGCAGACATTTAGGTTGTCGATTTGAGATATTTCTTCCTTTTTGGTGTAAGTGTTTACAGCTATAAATTTTCCTCAATATATATTTGCTGCCCATGAGTTTTGTGTTTCCATGTTTTGCTTTTCATTCATATGACTGTATTTTCTAATTTTCCTTGTGTTTTCTTCTCTACCCGTTGGTTAATAAGGAGTATTTTTGTTTCATTTCCTCGCATTTGTTAATTTCCCAACTTTTCTTGTTATTGATTTCTAATTTCATTCCATATGGCCAGAAAACATACTTTGTATGATTACAACCATTTTAAACACACGAACACTTGTTTTATGGCCTAATATCTGATCTATCCTAGAAAACGTTCCATGTGCACTTTAGAGGAATATGTATTCTGCCATTGTTGGGTAGAATGTTCTATGATGTCTGTGTCAGTTTTTACTTCTGTAATTTGGGAGTTCTGTTGTTAGAACCCTCAAAATACAGCGTATAAGTTTATAATTGTTATATCTTGAGTTGATATTTTTGCCATTATAATATGTCCTACTTTTTCTCTAGTAACAATTTTGTCTTAAAATCTATTTTGTCTGACGTTAGTATGGCCACTCCAGCTCTTTTTTGCTTACCATTTACATGGAATCGTTTGTTCTATCCTTTGTTTTCAATCTTTTTGTATCTTTAAAGTATATCTTTTGTATGCAGCATATGGTTGGATGATGTTTTAAAAATCAATTCTGCCAATTTATGTCTTTTAATTGGAAATTTTCATATATTTATTTCTAATGTAATGAATAATAAAATAGGATTATGTCTATAATTTTGCTATTTGTTTTCAATGTCTTGTTTTTCATATTTTTCAGTTTCTCCATTACTATCTTCTTTTGTGTTGAATAGCGATATCTATTGTACCACTTTAATTCACTTGTCATTTCTTTTCCTATATATTTTTGAGTAATTTTTAGTGGTTACCCTGAGTGTTGTCAATAATATCTCGATTCATAATAATCTAGCTCAGGTTAATATCAACTTAATTTCAATGGTATACGAAAACTTTGCTCCTAAATAGCATCATTTCCCCCTCTTTGTGTTGTTATTGTCACTAATTACATCTTTATACATTATGTGCCCATCAGCTTACATTTATATGTATTGCATTATGAGTTGTCTTTTGAATCATATATGGGAAAAAAGTTATGACAAAGAATATGGTTATACTGTCTTTTTTTCTTTCTTTCTTTCTTTTTGAGACATAATTTCACTCTTGTTGCCCAGGCTGGAGTGCAATGGCACCATCTCAGCTTACTGCAACCTCCGCCTCCCAGGTTCAAGCGATTCTCCTGCCTTAACCTCTTGAGTAGCTGGGATTACAGGCGCACGCCATCACACCTGGCTAATTTTTGTATTTTTAGCAGAGACGGAGTTTCACCATGTTGCCCAGGCTGGTCTTGAACTCCTGACCTCAGGTGATCCACCCGCCTTGGCCTCCCAAAGTGCTGGGATTACAGGCGTGAGCCACCGTGTCTGGCCTGGTTATAGTGTCTTTTATATTCACCTATGTAGTCACCTTAACTAGTGTTCTTTCTTTCTTTTTTGAAAAATTACTGTTTATTTGACAAAAAAGCTTCTGAATTTAATAAAGAAATGGCAATAACTGGTGCATATATTAACTCAAAATGTTTTCACAAAACACCAAATAGAATAGTCCCCAATGTCTTTCCCGAGAACCCCTTTGAAAAAATGGCTAATACTTAATCAGTTTATGTAGGTTTTTAATCAAGAAATCCAATAGCAACAATCTTCCTTAATTGAACATGTGTCACCTCCTGTAATGTAAAACAGTAATTATACAGGCAAACGAAACTCAAAACAGATAGAAATGATCAGAGCAAGTTTTCACCCCTCATAGCTCACCTATGCCCCAACTGTCACACTGCTGAGAACAGAGCCTGTCTCATTACTTAAACCGATTCATTACTGCAGAGCCTAACAACATTATGAGCTGATGGGAGCGTATCACAGCTCCCACTACATCTCTCCCTGTAAAAAAGAAAGTAAACAGCACACAAAATATAAACTTATGCCAAATAAAAGTCAGCATCAATGTAAGGATTCTACTGTAATATTACCATACTAACCCACAATATTTTCATCTTCTTCTGACCTAATTACAAAAAATTCCATTTTGAGAGCTCTGGAAGCACTACAAATATTGTTGCATTAGATTCCTCTTCTTGAGATAGTTTGAAGTCTTGAAACAGAGCAAGTTTACGTGTTTTTCTACACCACCACTGAGGAGTAACTATCATAAAAGGCCTACATAAAAAATCTTCATCCCCTGATTCTCAGGCTATTATAATTTTTCCCTCAGATCAAACAATGGGAAACACACATGAAAAGATGATAAGTCATACAAAAATGTAAAAACAAGCACAGCCACCATACAAAAGAATCTGTATCATCACACTAACAGTCTAAACTTTGCTAGACAAAGAAAAAAGAATTTACTTGGTTTATCCAAGCTATAGACATTTTATAAAGTACTCAAATTAACAACTTGTAACAGTAGTGGAAAAATTTTCGGTGGGAGCAGAAAACTAAAATCAACTCCTTCTCCGGCAAAGACTTCTTCCAAAATGCCAGGTCCACAAGAAGGAATGTGTGCCAAACCTTGCACACCAGCCCTCTCTCAGGCCGGCAGCCTTTGCCCTTTGTTCAGGTTGACGTCGGAGGTGCAGAGACATTGGCAGATGCCTGCTCAAGGTAGGCCAAGGAGCCCTGAGGAATATCTGATGACTTTTTGTGCTGCATGTTGATGTCACTTGACACCTGACACAAATGCCTCAGCTTTGTCAAATGCTTCTGGACCAGTGCATCTTAGCACTGTAATTCATTCTTTAGTTCTGAGACGTCCTCTTTGATAGCTTACTTTGGTTTCTGGACAGATAATTGCAATCATTTTGTAGAAAAAAAATTGTCTGTCTTGCAATATCCAGAAACTTCTGGATACACTGATCAACACCAGTTTGAATTTCTTCCTGATTGGTGCCATTGACATAGTCCTGACTCACCAGAGAAGCGAAGTAAGCCTTGAAAGTTGACTCCAACTCATCCCCCAAAGTACTATTAGAAGGTCTTGGAGCATCTGAGAAGCGAAGCCTGGCCCAGGAGGTCCAGCAGGGGTGGTCGGGCCCCCAGCGGCTGCATTGAGAACATACTCCACAGTGGCACTGCATGTCTGGAATGACAGGGACTTTATTTCTTCAATTAAATTAGACATAAATTCTAGATATTGTCTAGTAAGTTCCTTTAGCATTTCTTCCTCCTCCCCCTCCCCCTCCCTTCCCCCTCTCCTTCTTCTTTTTTTTCTCCTCTCTTCTCCTTCTCCTTCTCCTTCTTCTTCCGAGGTCTCACTATGTTGCCCAAGCTGGGCAGCCACCCAAAGTGCTGGGATTACAGGAGTGAGCTACATGCCTGGCCAGCATTTCTTTAGAGCAGATTTTCTAGTGGCAAACTCTCTCAGTTTTTATTTATCTGCAACTGTTTTAATTACTCCTACATTTTTAAATGATGGTTTTGCTACAAATAGGAATTTTGGTTTATAATTTTTCTTTCAGTGCTATGAATATGTCATCCCTGTGGCCTCTGTGGTTTCTGATGAGTTCATCTTACGGAGGATCACTTGTGTGTGATGAGTGGTTGCTCTCTTGCTCCTTTCAAGATTCTCTCTTTTCTCTGGCTTTCAATAGTTTAATTACAATGTTTGTAGGTGTGAACTTACCCTACTTGAAGTTTGTTGGCTTCTTGGATGCACAGATTAATGTTTTAATACCAATTTGAAAAGTTTGGGGCCATTATTTGCTCAAATATGTTTCTATCTCTTTCTCTTCCTTCCTCCTGGCCCTCCCATTATGCATATATTCGTATGCTTCATAGTATCCCACATCATAGAGCAGGTCTCTGAGACTCTGCTCATTTTTCCTCATTCATTTTTTATTACTATACTTCAGAATAGATCATCTTTATTGAGCTCTTTTTTTTATTTCCAACTTTCTTTTCACTTCTGGGGTACATGTGCAGGATGTGCAGGTTTGTTACATAGGTAAACGTGTGCCATGGTGGTTTGATGCACAGATCAGCCCATCACCCAGGTATTAATTCCAGCATCCATTAGCTACTCTTCCTGATGCTCTCCCTCCCACATCCCCCACCCCTCACCCTCCAACAGGCCTCAGTGTGTGTTGTTTCTCTCCATGCGTCCATGTGTTCTCATCATTCAGTTTCCATGTATAAGTCAGAACAAACGTTATTTGGTTTTCTGTTTCTGCATTAGTTTGCTAAGGATAATGTAATCTCACTTTATGTTCTTTGTTTCTTCTGCCTGCTCAAATTTGCTATTAGTTCCCCTAGTGATTATTTCCTGTTATTGTAATTTTAGTAAAATTATAATACTTTCATAATTCAGTAAATGAATTTTGTAAATTCAGTTAGAATTGCTATCTGATTTCTTTTCATTATTCCTGTCTTTTAATTTTGATTTGGTGAGATATCTTTCTCATGTTTTCCTTTAGTTCTTCAGGCATGTTTTCCTTTAGCTCTTTGAAAATATTAAAAGTAGCCATTTTAAAGTCTACCTAGTAAGTCCAATGTCTTGATTTCCTTAGTGACAGCTTCTACTGATTGCTTATTTTCCTGTGTATGGGTCATACTTCCATGTTTCTTTATACATCTTCTAATTTTTTTTGTTGAAAACTGGACATTTCAAATACTGCAATGTGACAACTCTGAAAATCAGTCCCTTACCCTCCTAGGATTTCTTGTTGCTGCTTTAAGTAGTTGTTTAATTACTTTTATGAAGTAATGTTGTACATTCTTTATCTTTGTATGTGTGGCCACTAAAATCTCCACTTCTTTAGCTTAGTGGTCAGATAATGATTAGACAGCATTTTTCTTAAATGCCTAGAACCAGTAAGTCTTCAAGTCTCCCAGTCATAGGGGCTCTGTATGTGTGTGTGTGCTGGGGCATGCCTTCTACACTCTACCAATCAGTTTCCAACTCTGTCTTAGCCTTCACTTCCTGCTTGGATGGAGCCTTATGTTCAGGCAGAGATGAATGATTACAGTCTTTGTAAGTCTCTCCTGAGCTACTGAAAAGCCCTACACACATTTGTGACCTTTTAGATTCCCAAAAATGTATTGAAACTTTTCAAACCCCCTACAAACATCTCATTCCTCAGCTTTTTCTTTTAAGCTCTCTGGCTAGTTTATTGCTTGCCTTAACTGCTATCCATCACTTCAGGCAACTGTGATGTTAAAACATTTGAGAAATGCCCCTCCACCATCTGGGTAGAAATGTTTAGCATTAGGAGAGTTTCAGTGAGCTCTAATAATGACAAGCCTTTCAAATGGTATCTTCCAAGGAGCCATTTGGTAGTGATTCTTGTTTTTGACTGAAGCTTTGAAAGGTCTCTAGCTCTGCTCTACTTTCTTTAGTACTGGGAAGGCAGGCTGTTATTTTTCATGGTGGTGTGGAGCTTGGAGACAGAGGATAGGACTAGTGTAAGTGTAAATGCTACAAACCTTACTGTTCTTACTGAAATGCAGCTGTTTCTCTTGACTAAACACTTCCCATATTGCTAAAGCTGTTGGTTAGTTTCCAGAGTACTGAAAAAGTTGATTTTGACAATTTTGGTTAGTTTTCACATTGCTTTTATGGAGAAGCAAAGTTTCAGAATTCCTTACTCCCAAATTTTCACTGATGTTATCCCTTCATTATTTTTTGACACTTCATCTTATAATGGAAAATCACTTATTTTTAAAGCAGTGAATAAGTCACCTATTTGTACTTATTTGTTTCTTCTGGTAACTCAGCAGTGGGCTAGAATGTCTTTGTCAATGAAAATCTCTATTTTTGAAGCCAAATATGATACGCTTATTATTCTTTTAAATATTCTCACTGAATAAGAAACAAAATTAAGAAAAATTTTAAAGTATGAATCATTTCTAGAACCATATATACAAAGAATCATAAATATACACAATGTTTTAAAGATGGTAAGTTACATAGCAAAAAAAGGAGAAATTCTGCCTTGAAGAATTTAGATTCTATATAATGCTGAAATTGCAACACATATGCTATTCCAAGTAAAAATTAAGACTGACATAGCAATGAACCAAATTCTATTTCACCTTTCTTTGAAGTGCTATAAGTTTAGAATAATGTATCAGCTTTCCTTAACTTGGACTTCTTTTTATTACTTTTAAAAGTTACTTTTTATTACTTCTAAAACATACTAGTTTTGTTCTTGATTTGAGTTTTAGACTACTTCCACATTCTGTACATTCTTCCTAAAGGAAATTATGAAAACTTTTATGAAAATTTATCTGCTATAGGTTTATAACGAAACTAATTAAAATGCAATTGAAATTTGAGTTATTTTTAACACAAAGTATCTATGAATTTCTCACAAAGTGTTTATATGACATAATCATGAACAGATCAAAAGTGAGATGTGGGTTTGACTTCAAAATTTTGTATAGTTTGTCAGAATATGGAAATATGTGGCCGTGTGTGTGTGTGTGTGTGTGTGTGTGTGTTTTAAAAGACGGCTTGCCTTATTTGGTATTTCAGCATACTTCGTATTTCCAATTAACAGTAAAGGAAGAGTTGGCTTAAAATTGATCAGATTAGTGGCATATGGGTGGGATTCTGGCAGCATCCAAATATTCACATGAAAAATAAATGCAAAGCCTGGAGGGAAATATGCCTTCTTGCATGGAGAACTTGGCCACATGTCATAGCTAGAACCTGTGAGAGACAAAATGTGCAGGATGCATTACATTTGTATCCTCTGTACTTTTAGCATTGCCACAACATGATTCTTTCTGTGCAAAATGGTGACAGGAATTCCATTGGCAATGTCTAGATTTCAGATTCTAATAGAAGCTCTGAGGACAATCCCAGAGTCTTTTATCCTCAGATTTCAGAGCCAGACATTGTCTTGATATGTCAGTTTTGGGAGTCTAGAATTTTTATTCTGGCCTATTTGGTAAATAGGTGTTTTACTTCATGGAAGAAACAGAGGAAGTCTTCTTATTATGATGATTAAAAAATCCAAAATGTACTGGGCCCTCCTGCATGCAAAGCAAGTCATTAAGTCATCATTCAGTGAGTTAACATTCATAGCCATAGTCCTCCAGACACTTCAAGTATGAAGTAGACAGCATTGCCATGGTTACGCATAAAGGAGATCTGCACAAAGCAAGCCCATTGCATGGCTTTATGTGCATACTGTGGGGTAGTACAGAAGGCAATTAGGAGGCTGTATGTTGAGAGGATGTGGGAATATTAAAATATGCCTTGTCATAGAATGGTGTCGGCTTTCTAACTCAGTGTATAAGCTCCAATGCAGTCTCATTTCTTAGTGGTTCAAAGTATAATTAAACTGAATTCTGGCTACACAGAGACTCAGAATCATTCCCTTATTCAAGTATCAAATATTAATTGAGTACCCACCATGTGCCAGGAATGGTTCATGGTGAAACTACTCGGCATTGGGAAAACAGAGCTGACAAAGCATTTCCCTCTCAGTGAATGCTATATTTAAAAATTCTCTTCACATTAAAAGAAGTAGGTTATGACGGGCGCGGTGGCTCACGCCTGTAATCCCAGCGCTTTGGGAGGCCGAGGTTTGTGGATAATGAGGTCAGGAGTTTGAGACCAGCCTGGCCAACATGGTGAAACCCCGTCTCTACTAAAAATACAAAAGTTAGCTGGGCATGGTGGTGCATGTCTGTAATCCCAGCTACTTGGGAGATTAAGGCAGAGGTTGCAGTGAGCTGAGATTGCGCCCCTGCACTCCAGCCTGGGCAAGAGAGTGAGACTCCATCTCAAAAAAAAAAAAGCAGGTTATGGAGGTGAAATTTGTAATTGAAGAATAATATAATTCATTTATTAATGCATGCTAGCATGTTGCTCCTCTTCCACCCTGTCAACATGGACCTTGAAGAATGCATAGCATTTAGATAGATAGACAGGGAAAGCCTTTCTTATGAGAGGAATGGCATGAGTAAAGGCATAAAAGCAGGACTAAATAGAAAACAGTGATGAATGTAGATTTCTTAAAATAAGTGGAAGGTCTTGGCTCTCTGGTAAGTAAATGGTTGTTTCTTGTAGGAATTTAATTTGTTTAAATAAGAAATAAAATGTAACCGTAAAATTGTCACATTCTACCAGTAGACCTCGTCTCCGGGAATGTAGCCCAATATTTTGATCAAACCAGACATGGAATATAAAAGCACTTTGGGCTGGGCACAGTGGCTCATGCCTGTAATCCCAGCACTTTGGGCGGCCGAGGCAGGTGGATTAATTGGGGTCTGGAATTTGAGACCAGCCTGGCCAACATGGTGAAAAAACCATTTCTACTAAAAATACAAAAATGAGCCAGGCATGGTGTTGTGTACCTGTAATCCCAGCTACTCGGAGGCTGAGGCAGGAGAATGGCTTGAAGCCAGGAGGCACAGGCTGCAGTGAGCCGAGATCACACTTTGTTGGGTGAATTTATAAAATTAAAATGTAGCTTCTCAAATATAATGATTGAGAATCCCTAATCCATGAGGAGTCATATTTTAATGTACCTTCAGGACACCTTCTTTCATTAATAAATGACTCTACTGAACAGTAGTGGTGTATGGAGGGTCAGGTGGTGGAAAGCAATGTCCTCTGGATGCAAGCAGTAATGGAGTGTATTGTCTGTTGAGAATACAAAAACAATAAAACCAACTACAACAATCCTATTTTTATCATCATCACGAGCCAGCAAGTCTAAACTATACCAGTAATAAGATAATCCCCTTGCCCAATATTTTAAGGCCTAAACATGAAATTATTGATGAGTTTTTTTTTGTTTGTTTATTTGTCTTTTCTTTGTTTGTTTGTTTTGAGATGGAGTTTCTCTCTCGTTGCCCAGGCTGGAGTGAAATGGCGCGATCTCGGCTCACATCAACCTCAGCCTCCCGGGTTCAAGTAATTCTCCCTCCTCAGCCTCCCAAGTAGCTGAGATTACAGGCGCCCACCACCATACCTGGCTAATTTTGCATTTTTAGTAGAGATGGGGCTTCGCCATGTTGGTCAAGCTGGTCTCGAACTTCCTACCTCAGGTGATCCACCTCCCTTGGCCTCCCAAAGTGTTGGGATTACAGGTGTGAGCCACCACACCTGGCCTGATGATTTTTTTTTATTGTGATAAAATAAAGGAAGGAGGAGCCAAGATGGCCAACTAGTCAAGGCCAGGAGGAACATCTCCCAACGAGAGACCAGGACATCAGGAACACTGAGACCCACGCTGAGCAGATACTCAGGAGGAGGCATTGAGAGCGGGCAAAAGAAGTTCGCAGATGTTGGCCTGAAAGTTTCTCCAGGTTCCTCTAGGAGGCTTAGCCTTAGGGTGATTGTCAGACCTGGATGGGGCTGGGTAGTCTTGCCTGTGGGACAAGGCCAGTCCCATCTGAGTGCCCCCGTCTGCTGGCCTCTCCTGGGACCCCAGCCTGGCCACACCCACTTGCAGCCACATGCTCAACCAGAGTGCTTCCCAGGTGCCCTCATCCTAGCTTCTTTGTTGGAAGACCATGCCTGACCATTGGAGAGCTCCAGCAGACCAGCCCCCACTGACATGCACCAGCCCACATACGGGCTTCCTGCACCTCAACCTCCCCCCAGCGCTTTGCCAGCACACACTCCCCCATGACCTCCCACCACCACTTTGCCAGCATGTACCTCTCTGCACCACTACTGCCAGTGCAAGCACGCCACAATGTCCCCCTGCCTGCTGACACAGAGGCACCCCTTCAAACCATCACTACCAGCACAAATGCACACACAAACATTGGCAACCCCACCTCCGTCATGCCACTGCTGCCACCCATGTGAATGTACACACAGATGCCAGCAACCCCACTCCCACCAACACCCCCACCCTGCTGCTGCTACTGCTGCAGCAAGTGTGTGCAAGAACAACAATGCCCTGCTCTCCCCAGTGCCCTGCACCGGCTGAAGTGCATGCACCCTACCATGCCACCATGGCTACTGACACACACAAGCAAGCATAGATCCTGCTGCCACCACCCGGACAAAGTGCTTTGGCTGGCACCACCCACAGTGTTGTGGCCAGTGGACCAGGAACACCTCGGCTCCTCCAGCACAGCAGGTTCCTAACTTCAGGGGGTCAGAGAACAAAGCCAAGGGCCTAGAACCAGACCCCTAGAGTTAGAGCATGCAGATCAGGGGTGCTGACCTGAGACTTGGCCCCCTAAATCTTCTAGAAATGAAGCCAGTCAGTTGAACCCACCTTATACAATAAAATCCCCAACGACATCAAAGAAGATAAAAGCAAAAAAAAAAAAAACGCCTTCCAAAGGATAGCAGTTTCAAAGACTGAAGGAACATCAGCCCACACAGATGAGAAAGGACCAGCAAAAAAACTCTGGCAGCTCAAAAATCCAAAGTGTCTTTGTACCTTCAAATAATCACACTAGCCCCACCTAGCAATGTTTCTTAACCAGGTTGATATGACTGAAATGACGAACAGAATTCAGAATATTCAATAGGAAGGAAGATCATCAACAGTCAGCAAAAAGTTGAAACCCAGCCCAAGGAATCCAAGGAATACAATAAAACAATACAGGAGCTGAAAGATGAAATTACCATTTTAAGAAAGAACCAAACTGATGTGATAGAGCTGAAAAACTTCAAAAATATCATAATACGGCCGTGAGTGGTGGCTCATGCCTGTAATCCCAGCACTTTGGGAGGCCGAGGCGGGCGGATCACTTGAAGTCAGGAGTTCGAAACCAGCCTGGCCAACATGGTGAAACCTCGTCTCTAAAAATAATAATAATAATAATTTAAAAAAATTTCATAATACAATTGCAAGTGTTAACAGCAGAATAGACCAGCTGAGGAAAGACTTTCAGAGCCCAAAGACCGGTTCTCTGAATTAACTCAGTCAGACAAAAATAAAGAAATATAATTATAAAGAAGATTGAACAAAACCTCTGAGAAATACGGGATTATGTAAAAAAACCAAATCTATGACTCATTGACATCCCTGAAAGAGAGGAAGAGAAAGCAAAAACTTGGAAAACATATCTGAAGATATCATCTATGAAAATTTTCTCAACCTCTCTAGACTGGCCAACACTCAAATTCAGAAAATACAGAGAACCCCTGTGAGATATAAGACAATCATCCCCAAGACACATAGTCATCATATTCTCCAAAGATGACATGAAAGAAAAAATATTAAAGGCAGCTAGAGAGAAGGGACAGGTTATCTATAAAGGGAACTGTATTGGGCTAACAGTGGACCTCTTAACAGAAACCCTACAAACCAGAAGAGATTGGGGGCCTATACTCAGCATTCTTTTTTTTTTTTTGAGATGGTCTCGTACTGCTGCCCTGGCTAGAGTGCAGTGGCGTGATCTTGGCTCACTGCAACCTCTGCCTCCTGGGTTCAAGTGATTCTCCTGCCTCAACCTCCTGAGTAGCTAAGATTACAGGTGCCTGCCACCACGCCCAGCTAATTTTTTGTATTTTTAGTAGAGACGGGGTTTCACCATGTTGGCCAGGCTGGTCTTGAACTCCTGACCTCATGATTCACCCACCTCGGCCTCCCAAAGTGCTGGGATTACAGGCATGAACCACTGTGCCCAGCCATCAGCATTCTTATAGAAAAGAAATTTCAACCAAGAAGTTCATACCCAGCCAAAATAAGCTTCATAAACAAAGGAGAAATAAGATCATTTTAAGACAAGCTTTACCACCAGACCTGCCTTTCAAGAAAGGTCCTAAAGGGAATGCTAACTATGGAAAGGAGAGACCATTACCAACCACTACAAAAACACACTTAAGTACACAGACCATTGACACTATAAAGCAACCACACAAACAAATCTGTACAACAACCAGTTAACATTATGACAGGAACACATCCGCATGTATCAGTATTAATTTTGAATATAAAAGGGCTAAATGCCCCAGTTAAAAGGCAGAGTGGCAAGTTGGATAAAGAAGCAAGACCCAACTGTAGGCTGTCTTCAAGAGACCCATCTCACATGCAATGCCTCCCATAGGCTCAAAGTACAGGAATGGAGAAACATCTACCCAGCAAATGGAAAATAGAAAAAAGGAGGGATTGCTATTCTAATTTCAGACAAAACAGACTTTAAACCAACAATTATCAAAAAAGACAAAGATGGGCATTATGTAATGGTAAAGGGTTCAATTTAACATGAAGACCTAACTATCCTAGATATATATGCACCCATCACAGGAGCACCCACATTCATAAAGCAAGTTCTTAGAGACCTCTGAAGAGACTTAGATAACCACATCATAATAGTGGGAGATTTCAATGCCCCACTGACCATATTAGACAGTTCATTGAGGCAGAAAACTAATGAAGATATTCAGGGTTCAATTCAACATGAAGACCTAACTATCCTAGATCTATATGCACCCATCACAGGAGCACCCACATTCATAAAGCAAGTTCTTAGAAACCTCTGAAGAGACTTAGATAACCACGTCATAATAGTGGGAGATTTCAATGCCCCACTGATCATACTAGACAGTTCATTGAGGCAGAAAACTGATGAAGTTATTTGGAACCTGAACTCAACACTTAACCTAATGAAGCTAACAGACATCTTCAGAGCTCTCCATCCTAAAACAACAGAATATATTTTTCAAAAATATATATAAAACATGAAACTCACCACTTGCTTTCAATTCTTTTGGATGTATATCCAAGAGATGAGTTGCTGGATAATATATGGTAATTCTATTTTTTAATTTCTTGAGGAGCCACCATACTGTTTTCTCTAGTGGCTGCACCATTTTACATTCCCACCAGTAATGGACAAGCATTCCGATTTCTCTACATCCTCAGCAACACTTCTTATTTGATTTTTTATAGCAGCCTTTCTAATGGATGTGAGGTGGTGTTTTGTTGTGGTTTTGATTTGCATTTCTCTTATAATTAGTGATGTTGGGAATACTTTCATGTGCTTTTTGTATTTCTATGTCTTCTTTGGAGAAATATTGATTCAATTCATTTCCCTAGTTTTAAATTGGGTTGTTTGATTTTTTTTGTTCTTTAGATGTAGGAGTTTTTTATATCTTTTCGACATTAACCTTTTATCATATATATTATTTGCAAATATTCTCTCATTTCATGGGTTGCCTTTTCATTCTGTTGATAGTGCCCTTTGGTGCACATATGTTTTTGATTTTTTTTTAATTGCATTTTAGGTTTTGGGGTACATGTGAAGAACATGCAAGATTGTTGCATAGGTACACACATGGCAGTGTGATTTGCTGCCTTCCTCCCCTTCACCTATATCTGGCATTTCTCCCCATGCTATCTCCCCGCAACTCCCCACCCCCCACTGTCCCTCCCCATTTCCCCCCGACAGACCGCAGTGTGTGATGCTCCCTTCCCTGTGTCCATGTGTTCTCATTGTTTAACACCCACCTATGAGTGAGAACATGTGGTGTCTGATTTTCTGTTCTTGCATCAGTTTGCTGAGAATGATGGTTTCCAGTTTCATCCATGTCCCTACAAAGGACACAAACTCATCGTTTTTTATGGCTGCATAGTATTCCATGGTGTATATGTGCCACATTTTCCCTGTCCAGACTAACATAGATGGGCATTTGCATTGGTTCCAGGTCTTTGCTGTTTTTAATTTTAATGTAACTCAACTTATTTTTTTTGTTGTTGTTGCCTCTGCTTTTGGTGTCATATTCAAGAACAATTGCCAAATCCATTGTCATTGAAGGTATTCCCCTATGTTTTATTTTAAGACTTTAGTAGATTTCAGTTTTAGCTCTTATGTTTGGGTCTTTGATACATTTTGAGTTAATTTTTGTGACTAGTATAAGGCAAAATTCTAATTTCATTCTTTTCTATATGCATATATGGTTTTCCCCACTGTCTTTTCAACAAACTGTTGGGAAAACTGTATTTGCATATGGAAAAGAATGACGACTATTCTTTCCCCCTTCAAATGGTCTTAGCAGCATTGGCAAAAAGCATTTGATTATATATAAGCTTATTTGGGGGCTCTCTACTCTATTTTATTGATCTGTATGCCTGTCTTTATGGCAATACCCTACTGCTTTGATTACTGTAATTTTGTTGTAAGTTTTGAAATCAGGAAATCATAGATCTGTTCAAATTTTCCATTTCTTCATGATTCAGTCTTGGTAGGTTGCTCATTTCTAGAAATTTGTCCATTTCACCTAGTTTGCCAACTTATTGGTATATAATTGTTTATATACATGGACTCTCCCATAATAATTTTTACTTTAAAATGAGTAGCATGTCATGTCATGGTAGTAAACACCTTCAGCTTTTGTTTATCTGAGAATTTCTTAATTTTTTCTGTAAGTTTTGAATGACAGTTTTACCATATGTAGACTCTTGGTTGACAGGTTTTTTTTTCCCTTTATCTCCTTAAGTGTACCGTCCTACTGCTTTCTGTCCTACATGGTTTCTTCTGAGAAATTATTTTATTAAGGATTCTTTGTATATGATGAGTTGCTTCTCTCACTGCTTTCAAGGTTCTCTGTTTGTCTTTTGATAGTTTGATTATAATGTGCCTTCCTGTGGATATCTGAGTTCATGGAGCTTCTTGTATTTGTGTATTTATGCATTGCCTCAAATTTGGGAATTATGCGAGGGAGAAGGTGGCGCAAGGACAAGTAAAAAATGTTACAAAATTTTCTACTGTGTGTAATTTGAGTTTTTTAAAAATTGGATATTTGCTTCGTTGCTGTAGAACTTTGAGTGATTTCCAGAGCTCCTGTAAAGTTATTTTAGTCAGTTCCTGGTTGTTTATTTAACAATTCCACTGGAGGACAAGGACCTGGAGCTTCTTACTGTGCCGTGTTGCTGATGCCACTCTCATGATGAGATTTAATAATACACATGTAACAATCAAATTAGCGTATTATTAACTTTTTAATTTAAAATTACATAGATTCACAAGAATCTTCTAAAAAATGTACAGAGTCCTGTATTCCTTCTGTTCAGCTTCCCTCAGTGGTAACGTCTTACATAATCATACTGCAATATCAACACTAGAAAGTTAACATTTGGCAGCTAAAGGGTGACATTCTCCCAGTACTCATACTCATTCCTGGGGGAATCCTCGTCTTCTCAAATTTTAAAATGGTGTCCGTCCTGCCTCAAGGTTGTAACAGAGATCCTGACTGTGTCAAATTCTAAAGTCAGGTTCCAGAAAATTTATGGAAGACTTGCACACAAGGTGACATAAGTTGCTTTGCTCCCCTCAGATCATTATATGCACAGGACATACAAGATTAACAGAGAAATTGTTGAATTGATGAGGACTATTTCTTTAGAGAAAAAGTTGTTGCAATACTTGTTCTCTAAAGATACTGTGATGTTTCCCATCTTGTTCCTTTTCCTTCAAGTCAAGTTAGAGTAATTTAAGAAAATCACCTGGATAGCTGTATCCTCTGGAATTTGGGGGCTTCAGAGATTCAACTGGAATTGGATTTATAAGACTTCTCTGAGGGCAAAGTGAGAAAAGAGGCTACTGCAGAAGTGAACTGCATTCTCATGGAGTTGATGGCATGCACTGGAGTAAGATTTCTTGAGAAACTGCTCCTTAATCCTGTCAGACTCAATGCCCTCTTTTTATGAAAAATATTTTAACATTTCTCTTTAATATCCCGAAATGACATATATAGAGAATACAAGCTACCTACACACAACATTTCAAAAACAAATAAAGAGATGTAATGCTCTAACTGTAATATGAAGGTGAAATAAAAGCAATTTATAATAATAAACATCTCAATATGCAAATTCTTTGACATGACTATACTATATCACATAATGAATGAAATGCTTGCAAGTACTTATAGTGAACAAGTTTGAATTGAAGTGAGGTAACTATTTAATTGAATGTAATAAGTATCTTTTCTTTATATTTAACCATTTGAAATAAGAATTAAATGTCTTCCTATACATACATACAGAACCACCTATAATTACAACAGCTACTAATGACATCTTATACAAGTGTGTCACATTGATTATTTATATACCACACATGGTATGTCTGTTAGTGAAATGATTTCTTGAAATGATGAACAACTCTTGGGAAAGTTCTGAACAAAACAATGTATAATCGTCCTTTGATTTATCTAGTATTTTCAATTTTGGAAAATTTAGTGTATTGTATATCAAGGCAAAAACATTTTATATTTATGTTTTTTTCATGTATACGTGAATGTTCAGTAGATCATTTGAAAACCATGCACTATCTGCAACAAGTGTTCATTTGCTGGCAGAAGCCTTGTTTCTCTGGCCCGCATCTAGCCAATGCCATTCAGTCTCATTCCCCACCATTGCAACAGCCAAAAGTGTCCAAGGAATTTCCAAATGCCCCCGGTGAATAGATCTCTTCTGTTGAAAACCACAACTTTAGATTTTAGTGGACCTTCTCATAACTGAAAACCATCAAACAAGTTATGGGATCTGTCCAGGATTTCATCAGGGCTGAGGAAGAAATTGTTTGACAGAGGAGTAGTAGTAAGAAAGAATAAAATTGTTTTCTGTTTGCACCCTATGGAGTTTAGTAGGCTTTAACAAACTATGAACAGTGTACTAACAATGATGCTAGCAACACTAGAACAATGGTCAGTAAACAGCAAGTGAAAGGACTTTCAGGTAGAAATAAACTCACTATGTTTTAGAAATAGTAGGATGGCTGGAATGACTGGAGTATAACTGCAGTATAGAGAGTAAGAGAAAGAGTGAAAAAAATGTAAGGTAAGAGAGCAACTAGATTATGTAAGGCCTTGAACAAGAGTTTAAATTATATTTGAAATACAACGGGAGACAGAGCTAGGACAGGAACTGATTTGTGTTTATAAATAAAGCATCAAAGTTATACTGATCTGAAGATTATGGATTGTAAGGAAATCAGAATGGCTGCAGTGGAACATTTAAAAGGCTGTTTCATTCTTCCAGGCAAGAGCTGGGGCAAGGGTGGTAGCAATCAAAAACTAAAACACATCTAGGAGGTCAAGGTGATTGCACCTGCTGATGAATGGGTGTGGATGGGAACAGGAGAGAAGCCATAATGGCTCTGACGGGCTAGAAGGATGATGAAGCCCTTGACTGGGATAAGGAAACAGTTGAGAATAGAATTAGATAAGCCATTAAAAAGACAACTGTTTTCCCCTTTTATTAAAATATGTCTTCTTAGGAGGAAGACAAATGTGTGATGTGCAGAGTTGAGAACTTCCAATTAGAAAATAGCCATTTCAGGACCAAGCACGGTGGCTCACTCTGGTAATCCCAGCACTTTGGGAGGCCAAGGCAGGCCAATCACTTGATGCCAGGAATTCGAGATCAGCCTGGCCAATGTAGTGAAACCTTGTCTCTACTAAAAGTTCAAAAATCAGCCAGGCATGGAGGCCCATGCCTGTAATCCCTGTTACTTGGGAGGCTGAGGCTGAGAATTGCTTAAAGCTGGGAGGGGGAGGTTGCAGTGAGCCAAGATTGTGCCACTGCATGCCAACCTGGGTGACAGAGTGAGGCTCTGTCTCAAAAAAAAAAAAAAAAAAAAAAACAGAAAAAAAGAAAACAACCATTTCAGAATCTTCACCATCACTGTCATTAATTAATACCTTTAAGCATAAACTGGCCTAAATCTAGCTTTAAGACATTTCCATCTGAGATTCCAATTTACATTTTGCCTCTCCTTTGTTCTTAAACCAGGATTTCAACATAATTTCTTCATCTGTAAAACTTTCATAAGAATAATTTCACAAGATAATATGAGAATTAATTATTGAATGATTACATAATTCTCAGCAAATATTAAAACTGATATTTCAAGGGCTGCTATTAAAATGGAAAAGTGCTTTTTTTTTGCTATCTCTGGATTCAGCAGGAGAAAAATTAACAATCATATGCTCTTTCTCATTAAATCTGGGGAACAATTATGGAACACTATGTGCCAGACACAGGTGTTGGGGGGAACTGTGTGTGGGTGGGCATAACGATGAGCCAGATGGGCATGGCTGCTCTCCCAAATAAGCCCCCAAGTTGTTGTCCATACATGGAAACAAAAACTGAAAGCAACCTGAATTAGTACTGAATTTAGACGAATCGAGGTGAACAAAAGTGGCAAAGCATTAGATCTGTTCAAATTGTTGCAGCTCTTTCAAGGTGCCATTTTATTTTCTGGCAGAGGCCAGATACCATTTTTTAAAAAAGTTTCCTGAGGCTCCCAGTTTCTTGAATGTGCCAATGGGTACGCCCCCCTTTTGGGCACTGCTAGAGTGAACACACACATTCTCTCAGGCTCTGTGGGACAAAGTTGAATAAGGGAAAGAAAGGTCCAAATCACAAGATAAGGTTACATTTGGTCTGATGGCAAAGGAAGAGGCACAGAATGAGGGCAGTTGGGATTCAGTGTTGGGAAAGAAGGTAATGATGGGTGAGAGAAGCAATCAGATGAGGATACCAGAAATCATTCAGCTTATTACACTATTTTTCCTAGGGCTGGCTGATGGGGGAGCTGGCAGTGGAGTGGTTAACTTGGGGTAAACAAGATTTTATTGAGTCTCTCTAAGGTGCTAGAGCAGTGAGAAGGTTTTCTCCTCTCTTCCTCTTTCCCATTGCTTCGCTAGTCACCCTTCCTGGCCTTTGCTTACTTTTCTCCGTGGTGAAGCTGGAGGAATCAAACATAACCAAGAGAAACCACCTACCGGTGGTACTCACTGATTAAAATCTTCCCTAGTGAGCCATTTGGCCTTCACACCTCACCTCTTCACCCAGGGATTTGGAGCCTCAGGAAATCCTTTGATAAACAGACTTCCTTTTGTCTAAATGAAAGCAACAAGGGGAGAAAACCGAGACCTTAGGGGGAGTTGCAATCTATTCTTAACCTCTTTTGCAAGACAGCTTGCTTGGGCTGAGAAAGTAAGTAGAGTCTGTTCTGAGCTGTTGCTCATAAGTATTAGGTTGGGTTGAAGAAGCGGCCATGTGGAAAGGGGGAGTAAATTAACTCCACAAGGAAGTTTTCCCTTCAGATTTCTGAATTGCTTCTTCAATTCTATGAAAAATTAACAGCCTGCTGGACCTGTGCAACTTGTTGGGGGTCATGGCGTGGCTGACAGAGATTATTACAACGAAAGTACTTGCCTCCGGTCAAAGTTCACACCAGGCTTGTACAGTCTTGCAGAATATTTGGCTATAGCAGGCCCCTTCGTTCTGAAGACCAAATGTATCTTTTATACATCCAATGGGAGCATGGGGGAATTTGCTTAATGAGGCCTGGGGCTGTCGGTGTTATCTGGACATAGGACTTAATCAGCTGCACACAATAGACACAGAGCATGTGCCCAAGAAGAGTTGGGGTAGGGACTTCAGTGTTATTTCTTTACCTTATTCCACTGTCCCTAAACTACCCTGCCCACGCACACATACACACTCTCTGGTACATCTTCCCCCTCCTCATTCTTACAGCTGTTTATTGGCTCATGCCTGCACTCCCTCAGGGTCCCTTAGACTATCTCAATACCATCCTGATTGATCTTGCTACCTCTGGGTTCTCCTCAGAGGAGCCCTCTCACTGCTCACTGTATGCTCACTGTATGCCAGGCATTAGGCCAAGTACTTCACATATATCATCTCATTAACTTCAAAACAACCCTGTGAAGATGCCCAATTTACAGATGTGAAAGCCAAGGCCCAGAGAGATTATCTAAAATGCCTTAGGAAACAGAGATAGTTGAGGTGGAATCGGGGTTGCATTCAAGACTGCCTGATCCCTAATCCTGAGATCATAACCATCGCAAGTTCTCTACTTCACCTCTCACACTGACTATAGAATGATCTTTGTAAAGCACACTTAGTACCATGTTATTCACCTCCTTAAAGCCTTCAGTCATCCACCCCAGTACCATGCCCTTAAATCAAATTAAATCATTTGCCTCACATACTCAGACTGTTTCCATGAAATTGATGTAATTTCCCAACTTTTCTTGGCTCTAGTTTCTTATTCCATTTCAGTTCTGCCTAGGTCCCAACCTGTGGGATGTTTCTCTTCTATTTTTTTTGTCTCCTATTTGCTTGGATTTGACAACCAAGCTCAGCTTTTCGAGATATGACTTCTATAGTCCTCTAACTATTCATGTGTCTCCCTTTTCTGCTCTTGGTTTCTTTAAGCAAATGACCCCTCATTCCTCCTTGGGATTCTGGGATCTCAACCTGATATTTATTCCGTCAATGTTCCCAAATGCCCACATGCCAAAATTCAACTCCATAGATCGATGGAATCCTTGACACTCTGACTCCAAATAAATTTTCCAGCCTCACTTACTGCTTCCTCCATAGGGTATATAAGCCTTTTAACTCCAGATGGATTAAAAATTTAAACATAAGAACTAACACCATAAAAACCCTAGAAGAAAACCTAGGCAATACCATTCAGGACATAGGCACAGGCAAGGTCTTCATGACTAAAACACCAAAAGCAATGGCAACAAAAGCCAAAATAGACAAATGGGATCTAATTAAACTTAAGAGCTTCTGCACAGCAAAAGAAACAATCATTAGAGTGAACAGACAACCAACAGAATGGGAAAAAATTTTTGCAATCTACTCATCTGACAAAGGGCTAATATCCAGAATCTACAAAGAACTAAAGCAGATTTACAAGAAAAAAACAAACCCATTCAAAAGTGGGCAAAGGATATGAACAGACACTTTTCAAAAGAAGACATATATGCGGCCAACAAATGTACTAAAAAATGCTCATCATCTTGGTCATTAGAGAAATGCAAATCAAAACCACATTGAGATACCATCTCTCGCCAGTTAGAATGGTGATCATTAAAAAATCTGGAGACAACAGATGCTGGAGAGGATGTGGAGAAATAGGAACACTTTTACACTATTGGTGGGAGTGTAAATTAGTTCAACCATTGTGGAAGACAGTGTGGCGATTCCTCAAGGACCTAGAAATAGAAATTCCATTTGACCCAGCAATCCCATTACTGGGTATACACCCAAAGGATTATAAATCGTTCTACTATAAAGACACATGCACATGTATGTTCATTGTGGCACTGTTTATGATAGCAAAGACCTGGAACCAACCCAAATGCCCATCGATGATAGGCTGGACAAAGAAAATGTGGCACATCTACACCATGAAATACTATGCAGTCATAAAAAATGACGAGTTTGTGTCCTTCATAGAGACCTAGGTGAATCTAGAAACCATCATTCTCAGCAAACTGACACAAGAACAGAAAACCAAACACTGCATGTTTTCACTCATAGGCGGGTGATGAACAATGAGAACACTTGGGCACACAGAAGGGAACAACACCCACAGGGTTAGGTTGTGGGGTGGAGAAGAGGGGAGGGGAAGGACAGCGGCGGAGGGAGGGGCGGGAGGATGGGGAGAGATAACACCAGGAGAAATGCCTGATCTAGGCTATGGGGTGGAGGTGGGGATGGAGACAGCAAACCACCATGGCATGTATGTACCTATGCAACAATCCTGCAGGATGCAGGAAGTGTCCATGTACCCTAGAGGCCAAATACAATAAAAAAAAGCTTTCAGAAAATGATTAACTATTATATCTTTAAATATTATGTCTATACTGTTATTTCTCTTTTCTTTTTCTGAGACTTCAATTAAATGTAAACAAATCTTATCATGGAGTCCTCCTCTCTGTCACTTATTCTCTCTTCTGTGTTTTCTATCCTTTTTTTCTCTCCATGTTTCAATCTAGATATTTTCTGACTTCTAGTTCACTAAATCTGCCTTCATCTGGAATGCTTATACACTGCTGGTGGAAATATAAATTAGTACAACCTCTATGGAAAATAGTTTGGAGATTTCTTGCATAACTAAAAGTAGATCTACCGTTCAATCCAGCAATCCCATTACTGGGTATCTACCCCCCACAAAAGAAGTCATTATATCAAAAAAGACACCAGCACGCATGTTTATTGCAGCACAATTCACAACTGTGGACATTGTATTTGCAAAACTGTTCTAAGAAGTAATTTGAGGTCTAAATTCATGTTATTGTCCTCCAGAGAGGATTTATGTCTGATTCCATCAAGTGCTTGTTGGCACTAACAATAGGAAATCACTTCAATTCAAGTCCAGTAATTGAGGTGATGATTCAAAGCTGAGCTAGAGTCTGAATAATAGATATCTTCTTTAGGTCCCATCTTTTAGGGGGCAGAGGTTCCAGACACCTAAAACGAGAGTTAGTGGAAATCATGGTGTTTTTAGGGGAACTTAAGAGTACATGCTTTCAGAGTACCACCCCTAAGTGAGAATCTCTAGTCACTGCCCACCCCCTGTCCCACCCTTGGTAGTCCTGAGACTCCAATCCCTGTCTACACAGCCCTGTGAAGCTCCTAATAATGCTACTCAATGTCTCAACTACTTAGTCTCCTCCTAATATGAGAAAACACCCCAAGAGAAAACAAGGTCCAAGTTACTTTCTGGAACCTCTGCTTTCATCCCATCCTGGCACTGTAGTTTTTCATTCTTTTTTTTTTTTTTTAGTTTTCTGATGCCTTTATGAAGATGGCTTTTCTATTTTGTCCAGCTTCGTTAGTTGTCATGAATGGGAGGGTTGGCTTGACTTTTTTAGTCCCTAATTATCTGAACTGCAATGAAATCATATTTTATAAGCTTCTGGCTTTCATTATAGAGAATTTCACAGATGTCTCACCCTCCAAAAATCTACAGTGCAAACTGGAAATTGCTGACAACTCTGTCATTTTAAGAATACAATTAAGCCCATATTGAAACAATATAAACAAATAAATTTACATACAAGCAAACTAGTTACGGTGCACCATGATTTCCACTAACCCTCGTTTTGCTCATAACACAGGCTTCCTTATTCCCTAGTTATATTAACCTCATCTTATAGCTTTGTTTAATGAAGCATTATAGTATTTTGCAATGTTGGTTATTAGCAACCAACTGCCCACAATGTTTAAATCTCAGGATCCAGTTTACAAAATGTAAACACATGGAGGGGGGTGAATATACAGAAAATTGAGATTTTGTCAGTGGTCACTGATCCCGAAAGGAGTGTAGGTCATTCTGCTTCAAAAGATTCTTAGGCTATGAGGATATTGGTAGAATGTGGAAGATGTACAACAATTAATCTTCATTAATAGTACATTTAAATCTAAATTAGCAAAATGGATTAAGGACTTAAACCTAAGACCTGAAACTATAAAAATTCTAGACAATAACATTGGAAAATCCCTTTTAGACATTGGCTTAGGCAAGGATTTCATGACCAAAAACCCAAAAGCAAATGCAATAAAAACAAAGATAAATAGCTGGGACCTAATAAAACTAAAGCGCTTTTGCATGTCAAAAGCAACAGTCAGCACAGTAAACAGACAACCCACAGAATGGGGGAAAAGCTTCACAGTCTATACGTCTGACAAAGGGCTAATATTCAGAATCTACCACAAACCCTAACAAACCAGTAAGAAAAAAAACAATCTCATGAAAAAGTGGGCTAAGGGCATGAATAGACAATTCTCAAAAGACGATATACAAATGGCCAACAAACATGAAAAAATGCTTAACATCACTAATGATCAGGGAAATGCAAATCAAAATCACAATGTGATACCACCTTACTCCTGCAAGAATGGCCATAATCAGAGTCAAAAACAGTAGATATTGGTGTGGATGCAGCGATCACAGAACACTTCTACACTGCTGGTGGGAATGTAAACTAGTACAGCCACTATGGAAAACAATGTAGAGATTCCTTAAAGAACTAAAAGTAGAACTACCATTTGATCCAGCAATCCCACTACTTGGTATATACACAGAGGAAAAGAAATTATTTGAAAAAGATACTTGCACATGCATGTTTATAGCAGCACAATTCACAATTGCAGAATTGTGGAACCAATCCAAATGCCTATCAATCAATAAGTGGATAAAGAAACTGTGGTGTATATTTATATGTGATGGAATAATACTCAGCCATAAAAAAAATGAATTAACAGCATTTGCAATGACCTGGATGAGACTGGAGACTATTATTCTAAGTGAAGTAACTCAGGAATGGAAAACCAAACATTGTGTGTTCTCACTGATATGTGACAGCTAAGCTATGAGGATGCACAGGCATAAGAATGATACAATGGACTTTGCGGACTTGGGGGGAAGCATGGGAGGGGCATGAGGGATAAAAGACTACAAATACAGTGCAGTGTATACTGCTTGGGTGATGGGTGCACCAGGATCTCACAAATCACCACTAAAAAACTTACTCATGTAACCAAATACCACCTGTACCCCAATAATTTATGGAGAATAAAATCAACCAATCAATCAATCAATCTGAGTTAGAAAAATAGTTTGAAATCTAGAATGAGAAATAAAGCCATCAGTGGAAATACCAGAAGGATTGCCAAATTTGGAGGTCAATATCTGAAATGGTTTTTCCTCTAGATAGATACTCGGTTTTTAGGATAAATAATTTATAAGTACTTAAAATTATATTTGGTCTAAAATCTAAAAATATTTCTGAAAGCACATTTAGATTATTTTACTATCATTCAGTTTCCTTGTAAATAGTTATGATCAGTATCATATGATAATACATGAGACAATATTTTTTAAAGGAAAACTATCTTACCTCCCAAGTTAGTTTTCCTCGCTTTCCCATCAGAATCTAACTCAAAACTTCAAGACTACTATACTAAACTCCTACTTAAAAAACAAAGAAACAAACAAACAAAAACCACAATAGCTTTTTCATGAGGGGGGAAGCAGCATGCTCCATCACATTAAATCTTTCTTATTGACGCTTCCCTTAATCGACAGTTCAACCAGCCCATCAAAAACCAATTATGGACCTCCCTAACAGTTCTCACACTTCTACTCTTGAGAGCTCCTAGAGAAAATCTTACAAAACACAAATATTTGCAACTGGAAATGCAAGTCCTCTAACCTCAGCTGGATCATCAAGTCTTTCTCCCACAGCAGTGATTTCAAATTTTCACCACTCTTATTAAACTTCAACTCACAACCTTAACTCTCAGCAGATAACTTTTCCTCTTACTTCACAGCAGAAACATAAGAGATCCCCTGAGTAACAGCAGTTTTTTACCCCAGGGTTTTTTGTCAATGCTTTTTCAACTTTTTTATTGTGGAAACTTTTAAACATACAGAAAATTAGAGGAGATGGTATAATGAACCCTCGTGTATGTATTATCCAGCTTTGATAATTATCAACTCATGGCCAGTATTGTTTCACTGATCACATTGATTGCAGTTTTTTTTTAAACTGCCTTTCTAATCATTCTTTCTTTCTTTCTTTTTTTTTTTTTTTTTGAGATGGTGTCTCACTCTGTCACCCAGGCTGGAGTGCAGTGGCACTATCTCGGCTCACTGCAATGTCAGTCTCCCGGGTTCAAGTGATTCTCTGACCTCATCTTCCCAAGTAGCTGGGACTACAGGTGTGTGTCACCATGCCCGGCTAATTTCTTGTATTTTTAGTAGAGACAGGGTTTCACTGTGTTAGCCACGATGGTCTCGATCTCCTGACCTCATGATCTGCCCACCTTGGCCTCCCAAAGTGTTGGGATTACAAGTATGAGCCACTGAGCCCGGCTCTAATCATTCTTTCTTACTCTTTTCCCCATCATTTTCCTCAGTTTATTTTGTGTTGATATAAAAGAATACCTGAGATTGGGTAATTTATTATAAAAAAGAGATTTATTTAGCTCATAGTTCTGCAGGCCGAGAAGTTTAAGGACATGGCCCTGGCTTTTGGTGAGGGCTTTTGTGCTGTATTACAATATGGTGGAGGAGATAAAGAGGCCCAACCAGGAGGAAAAACATTGCTTTATAACAACTTGCTCCCTCAAGAACTAATCTAGTTTTGCATTAGTGAGAACTCACTACCAGGAGAACAGCATCAAGCCATGAGGGATCTAGCCATGTGACCCAAATACCTCTCACTAGGCCCCATCTCCCATTACCACCACACTGGGGATCTAATTTCAACATGAGTTTAGGTGGGGGCAACAGACCACATCCAAACCATAGCATCACTGTAAAATAAATTTCCTTTCTGACGTTATTCTCTGTATCAAGATCTGGATCCTATCCCTGCTCTTCAAATCTTTGCTCTATTTAAAACACTCCCTGTATATTAAATGATTTTAGTCAGTATTTAAACACTATTAATTTATTTTTGTTCTCTCTCTCTCTTCACTGTATATCTTTTTGGCTAATATCCCATTTTTCACCTTCCATTTTTAGCCAAGAATCTAGAAAAGGTATTCCACACTCACTGTTTCTATTGTATTATTCCCTCTCACACCTCAATTCAAGCAAAAGGGTTTCCAGCCACACCATGCTGCTGAAACTGCTCTTCTTGAGTTCAGTGATGCCAACTCCTTTTGGTAAGCCTTCTCAGCTCATTTCCTGTGACTTGTGAAACATTTGATGTTGATCCCTCTCTGTGACTAGCAAAGCTTCCTTAAACTCTTTCTTCTCCTTGATCCCATGAGAACGCTTTCTCCTGTATTTCCTCCTACATCTCTGGCCTCTCCTTTCTCAGTTTCCTTCGCTGATTCTTTGTTTCTTTCATGTGGGTGTTCCCTGGGATCTTTCCTTGGTTCTCTTTGCTTCTCATTTACACTATTTTGGAGCAATCTAACCCACTGCCTATGTGATCACCATCTGTATAGTTTTTCTCAAACATTTGGGATCGAATGCAATAATGGCATACTAGGACCAACAATTTTTTAATCAAAAGATTCATTTCTATTTGTAAAATGAAAAATGCATAATTATTACTAATGAAACACTGACAATAGTTTCTTAACAGAGAAACTGATGACATTTGTAACCTTTCCTTGACATATCTCTATCTTGCTGCATGTTTAATAGCTTGAGTTTTAAGCAAAATCCCATATTTATCTGCTGCTCCTTCTTCCTCCTTTTATACTCATTTAGAAGGTCCTAAATCACAATTTTGACATGCAGAAATGACGTCATGTGTTTGTTGCATTTACCAGTTTTGGATACTGGATTCAAGATAGACCAAAAATTATGAAGAGAATTCTAACTAAGAATTAATGTTTTGTCAGATGCTAAGCTGAATCACATATCAGAAAAATTTAGAGGGATGAATGTTTTAGCTTGGGAAGCAGCATTAAATATATTGCTCATCTATTCTTTGGTCATATTCCTCTCTGAAAATATTTCATCATATTCAGATGTAGTACTTGGGAGGTGATTTAAAAATATGCTCCGTGATATATCAATGACTAGTTTTTTAACGAGTGAAGAAAATCATCCAGTGTTGGGAAAGAGTCAACTCTTGGAACTGAAAATTTTACATCGCAATTTAGTCATCATAAGACATCCTCTTATTATCAGTGGAAAACCATGATTCTTGGTCCTGAAGTGACATGATATAATTGTTGAGTATATTTCTAAGCACTTTAACTTGAACAAGGCACTTAGAATCAGAGAGTTAGTCTTTATTGGCATTATTTGTGATGAAGAGATACTATCATCTCAACCATCATTTCAAATTCTCATGTGACCAACTTCCCCCAACAGCCAGTTTAATTGAAAGTGGAAAAGCGGACTTGAAATGATACATGCTCAGTGACCACATTTGGGTTGTCTTTACATTCTTCACTGAGAGGGGAGTATTGTTACTCCTAATAATAGATGATAAAACCAAGGTTTAAAGAGGTTAACTGACTATGCCATTGATTACACAGTAGCAAACTGGAACTTGACCCTCATCATTCTGACTCTAAGTGCTAATCTTTATCCATGTCCTATGCTATGTCCCATGAGAGTCCCACTGCATGTAGCCAGAGTTATTTTCTCATTTTCTTTTTTTGAGACAGATTCTTGCTCTGTCACCCAGGCTAGAGTGCAGTGGTGCCATCATGGCTCACTGCACCCCCAACCTTCTGGGCTCAAGCAATCTTCCCACCTCAGCCTACCAAGTAGCTGGGACTACCGGCATGCACCACCACACCTGGCTAACTAAGATACATTTTTTTTTGTACAAACAAGGTCTCACTAAGTTGCCTAAGCTGGTCTTGCCCTTCTGGGCTCAAGTGATCCTCCTGCCTTGGGATTACAGACATGAGCCACTGTTCCCAGGCAGAGTTATTTTCTAAAACTCAAATTGAGCTGTCCCTTTCTTCCGGCTAAAATCTCTCCATATCTCTACATAGCCCTAGGGGAAAGTACAAACTTCCCCTCATTCATGTAAAGTGCCTCTAAGTCTGAATCTTGCTTCTTTCTCTATTCTAATTACTATGGTTGCATAACAACTTGCTCCAAAACCTAGTCACATAAAACAACCATTTATTATGTTTATGGATTCTTTTGGTCAAGAATTCAGATAGGACACAGACACAGAGAAGGCTTATCTCTGCTCCATGCAGCATCAGCTAAGGCAGCTTGAAGGCTGGGGGCTGGAATCATCTAAGGCTTGTTCACTCACACATCTGGTGGTTGATGCTGGGAAGACTCCAACAGCTGAAGATAATATAGCTGGGGCTTCTCAAGCTCTTCTCTGTCTTTCTCTCTCTCTCTCTCTCTCTTTCCCTCCCTTCCCCTGACTCTCTCCTCTCTCAGTGTGGTCTCTCCAGCATGGCAGCACCAGAGCTCCAAGGTGTATATAGGTAGGAAGAGAGCCAGGCAGAAACTCTGGTAACCTAACCTCTGAAGTCACATAGAGTCAGTTCTGTGTATCTTTCATTAGAAGTGAATCACTAAAGTTGGCCCAATATTCAAGAGGATTCTATGATCCTGAATGGAAAAGAGATGCTGATCAAATAGTCCAACAAATATATAATAAAGTACTGTGATACAAGGAGTTGTCACAGCATAGATCAGGATACCTGAACAGGTATGAGGGATCCATGGCCTAAGGAAAGTGGGATTTGAGCTGATCCACCCACTAATCTGTCGCTCCTCTGGGTGTCCAAAATAGCTTTATGTGTGTGTAGCATGACTCTAATGATTATTTACACTAACTATTCATATTTGAGGACAAAGACTTTGTCTTATTCATCTTGATTCTCCCTACATCTAGTACAGTGCTTGGCATGTAATCACATTCAATATTTGTGAAGAAGAAGAAAGTATTTTGGGAAATAAGAGTGACATTTGAAAGCACTTTCTTTCCATTTAAGTATTTAGGGAAAATTCCCCATGTTTCCCATTTTCGTGACAAGATCTTAAAAAGGGTGCTAATTCCACTTGGAATGGTTTTTCTTGACCAGCCAAAGAAGGAGTGTTTGCTGTCTTCCTGGTTGAACTGGCCTTAGCAAAATAGGCAAAGTTTCTTTTTCATATTCTCGGTCTTTCCTTTCTCTGTCCCTATGCAATTTTAAAGCATTGCTCCAGTGTTTTCTGGCACTCCTACAACTAAAAGTTGAAATCTTTATCCTTTTCCCTTGAATCTGGGATCTGTGACTGCTTAGCCAGTTGAATATAACCAAAGTGATGTGCAAATTTCTGAGGGTAGGCCTTAAGAAATTGGAAGCTTCCACTTCTTGTCCCGTGGGATTATCATCCTCATAACCCAGCCACCATGCTGTGAGGAAGCCCAAGCCACCTCATGGAGAGGCCAATGTGAAGAGGAACAAATAGCCAGTATCAACTTGTCAGCTATATGAGTGAGCCATCTTGGAAGTAGATTCCCTGCCCCAGATTAAGCCACCCCAGATGGCAACACATGGAGCAAAGACAAATCATCCCCACTGAGACCTGCCCAAATTTCAGATTCACAAACATATGAAATCATTGTTGCCTTTTAAGCCATTAAGTCTCTTAGTGGTTTTGTATGCAACAAGAGATAGTCAGAACGTTCCCCTTCATTGACCCCTCCTTTCCCCATCTTTTCCCTCCCTGTTAGTTTCATTTGCTTTTAGCCAAATCTGTCACACAATCAAGGAGATCATGCAAAGCCTGAATGATCTCCTGACCTCCCACCTGGACAGAGTAAGGAGCTTGGAGACTGAGAACTAGAAGCTGGAGAGCAAAATCTGGGAGCACCTGGAGAAGAAGGAACCCCAGGTCAGAGACTGGCACCATTACTTCAAGACCATCGAGGACCTGAGGGCTCAGATCTTCACAAATACTGTGGACAATGCTTGCAACATTCAGCAGATCAACAATCCCCATCTTGCTGCTGATGACTTTAGAGTTAAGTATGAGACAGAGATGGTCATGCGCCAATCCCATGGAGTGACATCCATGGGCTCCGCAAGGTCATTGATGACACCACTGTCACTCCGCTGCAGCTGGAGACAAAGATCGAGGCTCTCAAGGAGGAGATGCTCTTCATGAAGAAGAACCACAAAGAGGAAATAAAAGGGCTACATGCCCAGATTCCCAGCTCTGGGTTGACTTTGGAGGTAGATGCCCCCAAATCTCAGGACCTCGCTGAGATCATGGAAGACATCCGGGCCCAATATGATGAGCTGGCTTGGAAGAACCAAAAGGAGCTGGACAAGTACTGGTCTCAGTAGATTGAGGAGAGCACCGCAGTGGTCACCATGCAGTCTGCCGAGGTTGGAGCTGCTGAGATGATGCTCAAGGAGCTGAGATGAACAGTCCAGTCCTTGGAGATTGACCTGGACTCCATAAGAAATCTGAAGGCCAGCTTGCAGAGCAGCCTGAGCAAGGTGGAGTCCCGCTATGCCCTGCAGATGGAGCAGCCCAACAGGATCCTGCTGCACCTGGAGTTGGAGCTGGCACAGACCTGGGCAGAAGGACAGTGCCAGGCCCAGGAGTATGAAGCTCTGCTGAACATCAGGGTCAAGCTGGAGGCTGAGATCGCCAGCAATTGCCATCTGCTGGAAGATAGCAAGGACTTCTATCTTAGTGATGCCCCAGACAGCAGCAACTCCATGCAAACCATCCAAAAGACCACCACCGGCCGAATAGTGGATGGCAAAGTGGTGTCCGAGACCACTGACACCAAAGTTCTGAGACATTAGGCCAGCAGAAGCAGGGTACCCTTTGGGGAGCAGGAGGCCAATAAAAAGTTCAGAGGGAAAAACAAAGATAGGAACAATGGACATTGCAGACTACTAGAGTGAGGCGAGAGGGAGAGGGACATAGGTTGAAAAACTACTTATTAGATACTATGCTCACTACCTGGGTGATGGGAGCATTCATACTCCAGACCTTGGCATCATGCAATATATCCATGTAACAAACCTGCACATGTACCTTCTGTATCTAAGATAAAAGTTGAAATTATAAAAAATAAAGGTCCTTTGGAAAAAGGATTATTGTGAAATTTAAATTTTAAAAGACTGTAAATGCTATAAAGCATTAAGTGTAAAACCTGACATATTATAAGAGGTCAATAAATGTCAGCTTTCACTATTATCACCAACATCATCTTTTTATTTTTTATTTTTTAAATTTTTTTAGAGGCAGGGTCTCACTTTATCACCCAGGCTGGAGTGCAGGGGCATGATCTTAGTTCACTGCAGCCTCGAACTCCTGGACTCAAGCTGTCTTCTTACCTCAGGCTCCTGAATAGCTGGGATTACAGGCAAGAACTATCGCAGCTAGCCATCATTGTTATTTTCAAAGATTATCTTTGGGAGAGTTTGGGAGGTATTATACTTATGCGTCTTTGAAGCAAGCAAGTGTTGTTGGTATGCTGATTTGCTTATTAAATCAGGTAGGTGGTTGTTGCCTAAAGAATGCTCTTGGCCCCGGATATCAGATGGAGGAGTGCAGGAGACCAGAGTAAGTTTAGGCAAAACATTCAGTATTTAGCCACCTGACTCAGGTACACACATGCACATGCAAGAGACGGGGCATAATGGTTCATCTGGTACATGTTCTGGCAAATGGAGTAAATCATTGAATCTGAGCCTCTGTAGAACACCCCAACTGGGGATCTTCATATATTTGGAAGAAGATGCCTACAAGAAAATCCTAGTAAACATTTGGCCAAATTCCCCTGGTTTTCCTCTGGGAATATTAGGGACCTAACATCCCACTTCAATATTGAAGCAGATGTACTGGCTTATGGGCTGAAAGCTTGAAAAGAGATTTGGAGAGGCTGACTGAAAATCAGCAACAGTTTTTAAGAAAAGTCAACATAATCTGCCATTTATTTTCCTTTGGATGTGGCTTTTATGAGCATCTGTTTAAGTGGAAAAGATTCAGTGTAGATTATTAAATCTCAGTTAGACTGAATGCTTAGAGAACAGGTTATTTTGACATCGAAGTTTATTAATTTACTTATGGTTAAAAACATACCATTCTCTTCCAACCCTTGTTACTAAAAAATAAAAACACTCTAGAGTGTTCTGTCTTAGTAAGAATAGTATAGCAAATAGTCTGAAGCTGTGTGAATTACTTAACCCTCTCTGTGCCTCAGTTTCCTTATCTGTTTTTTTTTTTTTTTGAGACGAAGTTTCACTCTTGTTGCCCAGGCTGGAGTGCAATGGTGTAATCTCAGCTCACTGCAACCTCCGCGTCCCAGGTTCAAGCGATTCTCCTGCCTCAGCCTCCGGTGTAGTTGGGATTACAGGTGTGCACCACCACGCCCAGCAGATTTGGTATTTTTTGTAGAGACAGTGTTTCACCATCTTGGTCAGGCTGGTCTCAAACTCCTGACCTCAGGTTATCTGCCTGCCTCAGCCTCTCAAAAGTGCTGGGATTACAGGTGTGAGCCACTGTGCCCGGTCTCATTATCTGTTTTTTCAAAAAGGAAGAATAATAGTAACTCAAAAGATTGTTGAAGATTAAATTAGTATATGAAAGTGAACGTGTATGAACACTTTTTGGCACTTAGTAAACACAAGACAACTGTTAGCTATCTTATTTTTTTATTATTAATTATTGTTATTTGTAAAGAAATTATATCACTAGGCAACTTTTCTTTTGGTACAGACCTGTAGCTAAAGATGTAACTGGAAGAACTGTGGAAAACAGGTTGATGCTAGGAAAAAACGACTATTCCCTAAGAGTGAGATAAGAATCTTTTCTGTTCACCTCTAAATCTTCATAATCTTGCATTGTGCCTGGTCTGGCACATGACCGTGTGCTCAATAAACTGTGGAATAAATGATGGTTCCTAAAATGTGGATACTTGTTGATTTTTTTTCTTGTCTTCTGAACCTCTGCTTAGAGTTTGAGTGTGACAAGAGGGCTCTTAAACGATTATTATTAATTAGATTCTGTGTCATTGAGTGTGACTATTTTCTTCCTTTTTTTGATACAGCGACAATATTTATTATTTTTTGTCTTCCCTCAGCTTTATTAAGGTGTACTTGACAAATAAAAATAGTATATATTTACAGTATATAACATGATGTTTTGATGTATGTATACATTGTGAGCTGACTAAATCAAGCTAATTAGCATACGTGTCACCTCACATACTCATCATTTTTCATTTCTTATTCTTGTTAGAGGAACTTGATGGAAGTAAAGAGGAGAAAAGTGGAACCAGAAACCAAGAAAGAGGTGAAACAGCTCACTGCAAACTTTATAGTCTAAACACTTTAGATTTATCTTTGAAGTGTATTTAAATGATAAAAAGAAAACCTCTCTACTAACTAGAGTGTGATTAGAGGGACTCAATCTATAAAAGACAATAATCCCCTGCCCTCCGTCTTCTTTCTGGGAAAGAATGCAGACATGCAATTGCAACACTCAAATATCATCCAGGCTCAGTACTTGGTACAATCTCATTGAACTAAATACCAAACTTGATTACAAGATTGAATCACTGGATGTTGAAAGTACATGAATGTTATTACTTAGTCCACCAAGTATGGACATTTTCTATAAGCTTGTTTTTGTCAAGAGTTAGTTTGTATCAAATTGAAGATACCATGGAAATGAAGAGCTATGAGTAATAAATCCCTAAAGCCTTTGACAGGAGTGGGAGTTTCCAGTCTGTTCATCTGCCATGCTCCAGATCAGGAATACATGCATTCTGTTTTGTTTTCCTCAGTGCACCACTTGGGGAGATACTTCTGCAGTGTTTATTTAGAAAGCCTCAGGCTAGATTCAAACTAAAAAAAAAAAAATCACTGCTGTGTCCTAACTCACAGTGAAGCTGCCTTCCTCCACCTTCCTCCTTTTAGTCCCACCTTGATCCATATGTACAGATCTTTGTTGAATGTCTTGAGATGTGGGCAGGAGAAGGGGAGATTGTTGGTAAAAATAAAGGACTCTACCAAGCTTTCTTTTCAAAGCAGATGGCTTGCAAAGAGCTGAACATAGACTTGCGTGTCCAAAAACATTATTCTGTAAATTGCCTTTTGAAACTTAGATAGCTAAATGAAAATAATAAAACAAAAATTGAGGCATGAAAAAATATATTTCCTCACCTCCTGATTCAAGAAACTATGAGACATGAAGCATGATTTACTCTAATGGAGTGGGTTATCAGCACAATGAAGAAACTTGTGCATCGGTTGGCTTTTGCAATGTAAAAAAAAACACACCTCAAAACATAGTGCTTTAGAACAACCAATTCTTTCATTCTTGATTCTATAGGCTGATGGAACAGTTCTTCTGGTGTGGGCAGGCTCCACTAATCTCTGCTGGCAGGTTGGCTGGAGGCTGGACAGACTCACTCACATAGTTGGTGTTTGGCAGGGCAACATTGATGACTCGTGAGTCAGCAGGCTCGCCCTGGGTGGATCCCAGGATTCTAAGAGTGTGAGGGAAGAAGCTGTAAGCCTTCTTAAGGCTTAGGCTAACAATTATACATCACTTCCATCATATTATCATCAAAGCAAGTCACAAGATTCAAAGGATGGGTAAGTAGATTCTATTTCTTGAAGGGAAAAGCTATAGACTATTGTGGCTATTTTTGCTATCTTGAAGAAGAGGTGTACATGCAATACATGGCACTTTAATCACAATTGCATTAAACAAATCCACTGCTGGAGATGGAGGTGTGATGGTGGCAAGAATGCTGGAAACTGGACTCTGAAGACCAAGGTCCTAGAAAAGATCCTACCATCAATGACTTCATGACCTTGAATCAGTCCACTCTACCTTTCTAGGTCTCAATTAAATAATTTCTAAAACAAAGGATTGGATAAGATCATCTCTAAAGTTTCTTCCAGATTTCAATGGGCTAAGAATTTAACACCCTCTCAGTTTTCAAAGGCAGGCTTTCCTAGTTCTAAGGATTTCAATAAGATGGTTCAAAATTCTAAACTTTTTTTCTTTATGTTATGACTCTAATTTGGGAGAAAAATCACATGCTATGATTACAACCATGTACAAAGTATACGTAGGCAAGAAAATATTTTTAAAATAACAGTATTGTGGTAGGATTTGGAGCTTTGAAAATTCTTTTAAAAAACTAAAAAAAATTGTTATTATCTTCACTTTGCACTAAGATGGAGTAAGTACTTTCCATGCACTTTTCCTAAGAAGAAAATTGTTGCTAGAACAACAGGACTGCAATTCTCACAGCTCCCAGGAGCAACAGGGAATTAATTGCTTGTTTGACCTTTTCCATTCCCCAGTAGGCAGTAAAGAAATTGGTGCGAGGGATCCTTGCCCCCATCCGCTCCTCTCCCTGTTACATACCTGCCCCAGGCTCCCCACCAAGAGCATCACAGTTCTCGCTCAGAGTTGTACACTTAAACCTTGAATTGGAAGTTATTTTCCCTCAAATTGATCAAACTTTCAGGACAGATGCTCTGAGAAGCAAAGAAAAGAGGCAAAGTCAAGGATTTGGTTAAGGTTATTCATTTCGATTTGAGCCAGGCAATGATCATCAGTGGCCTCTCATTGCTCAATTCTCTCGAATCTTTTCGGGATGATTTTACTTGACTTCTCAGGTGAGTTTGATCTTTTTGATGACTCCCTTTTTCTTGATGGTCCTGTCTCAGTTTCTGAAACATCACTCTAAATTCTTCCTCACAGCCTTCTTTTGCGTGACTATTCACTCAAATGTTGGTGATAGTTAAACTTTGTTTCTGGTCTCTGATCATCCTACATGGACCCTAAATGGACTCCCTCCCTCCCATAATTTCAGTGACTGTTTATTTTCTGTTGACGTCTAGTTATATATCTTTATCACAGGCTTCTCTCCTGAACTGCAAACTGCATCCTGGGTAGCTCTACTACAACATCCCACAGGTACCTTAAACTCAACACATTCCCAAACTTCTGTGTGCTCAGCTTCGTGAGTGACTATCCACCTAGTCACCCAACAGAGAAAATGGGGAAGCCACTTTCTCTCCCTTACTCTGCATTCAGGAAACCAGGCCTATTTTCTTTCAGAACTGCTCCCTGGCAATCCTCTGCTCTACTCAAAAGTATTCATCTCCTACAGTCTGCACCCTTCAGTTTCTTGTATTAGCTTGTGGCTAGGTTTATCCAGTGAGACACCCTACTGCTAAAGACTGGCAAGAATCAAGCATATGGACTTTTTTTTTTTAAATCAAGAATGTTCTGCCACTCTGCTACTGAGTGCCCAGCCCACCAAATCAGAGATCAACATTAGGCTCTTAACTTGGCGCCGAGGAATCAACCAGCCACTTGGTAACAAGTTGATTACATTTGACCCTTTCCTGTCATGGAGAAGCCACTGTTTGTTCTTACTATTATGGGTATGGATATGCCTTTTCAAAACCACCATTTATGGGCTTACAGAATGCCTAATTCACCATCATGTTATCATCTGTAACAATGCTTCTGTCCAAGAGACATATTTTATTACAAGGAAAGTACAGTATAAACCATGCCATGAAAATTTGCTGATCTTAGCATGCACCCCAATACTCAGGAGCTGCTGGCCTGATTAAATGGTGAAATGGCTTATGGTATCAACTGGGTGGTCACATTCTGTGGGGTTGGTATATTGTCCCCCAGGACGTAGCATATGTTTTGAACCAGTGATGAATATATGGCATGTTTCTCCCTTATGTAGAATACATGGGTCCAGGAATTAAGGGGTAGGAATGCGAATGGCTTTTCTCACTCTTATATCTAATAATCCACTTGCAGAATTTCCGCTTCCTGTCCACAACCTTCAGCTCTACTAGTCTAGAAGTCTTTGTTCCCAAGGAAGAAATTATTTCCACCCAGTCTCATTATAAACTAGAAGTTGAGGCTCTCACCTGACATTTGGAGCTCCTCATACCACTGAACCAACAAGTAAAAGAAGGGTGAATTACATTGGCTGAAGAGATTGGTCATGATTCATAATGGGATATTGGTTTCCTGCTGTACAATAAGAACATAAAGACTATGGCTGAAACCCAGGAGATACATGGGTGCATCTTTTAGCACTTCCACGTCTGATAGTCAAAGTCAATTAAATCTACAGCCACCCAATTAAGTACAGGACTACCGAAGATTCAGACCCTGTAGGAATAAAGGATTAGATTATCCCACTGAGTAAAGAATGGCAACCAACATGCTGGCTACAAGGGCAAGAAGAAACAAACATGATGGAAGAAGAAAGTCATATACATATATACTATGGCCACATGACCAGTTATAGAACAAGAATTGTAACAACCAGGCATATTTTATTATGTGTGTATTAACCAACAACCTTTTCCCTATTTTGTATAAGGAATGCTAGTAGTAAGCACTTGGTAATTTAATTTATAAGTCACCAGCCTACAGGGAGCCACACCTGCCTTTTGTAGGAGGAATTCCATAATGCCTGGAGATCTTGGACTTGAGATAGAAAAATGGCAAATCAGACTTTGTTCCTCCCTTGTTGGAGAGAGCTGGTGAGTTGTGCCATGGACAGTTGTCTCATGTCTGGCAGAGACATGAATTTGTTAGATATAGATATGAGATAAGAATGAATGCTGAGTAGTGAAATAGATGGACTGTGTCAGCGTTGGGCATGTTTGCAATCAGATTTGTTTCATGCCCTTCTCCAGCTCTACTCTGTGTCTTAGGGGCTCCATTTCCATTTCCCAGGTTCTCAAGTCATCTGACCTCAACTGGACTTGGCATTGGTAGGAGATTGGAGCACTGGAAGGAGAAATAACCTAGGGTGCTTTCTCCCTTTCTCTCTGATGTTGACAGATTTTCTGGTTGTGGCTACATTTGTGGCTTTAGCTCTTGCCAGACAAGCTACTGTACTTCCAGCTTCCTCTGAGCAATCCTGGCTTCAGTAGTATGGCTGAAGCCTTTGTTTCATCAGCTGAAGGCTGGTAGAAACTTATTATTGCCAATTTCTGGAGTCCTTCACTGAGCTCTGTTTCACTCTCAGCTCCTCTCTCACTTGTGTAACCAACTCTCTGCCTTAAATCTCCCTACAAATACAATCAAATCCCTGTTCTTAACACATTTTATGGCTGTTCCCTCCTGTCCACCTCTTACAGTGACTGCCTTACACATATCAGCCTCTCACTACCTTTTTCCTGGGCTACTTGGTCATACTTTTCAAACTCCATTCTACCATTCCTCCTCCTTCTAAATACACATGTAGGCTCTATCTCTCTTGTGTTCCTTTTCCTATACTTCAAACAAGAATACATTTTAGAAATGTAGGTTCATAAATACAATTGGCCCTTGAACAACATGGGGCTTGGGACACTGACCCCCTGCACAGTTGAAAACCCAGATATAACTCTTGACTCCCTCAGAATATAACTACTAATAGCATTACTGATAACACAGTTGATTAATACACACTTTGTATTATATGATTGTACACTGTATTCTTACAATAAATTAAGCTAGGGAAAGGAAAATGGTATTGAGAAAATCATAAGAAAGAGAAAATATAGAGAGAGATCCAAGATGGCCGATTAGCAACAGCTCAGGAATGTAGCTCCCAGTGAAAGTGCAGAGAACGAGTGGATGCTGCACTTTCCGACAAATTTTTGTTGCCCACAGACCGGGAGATTCCCGGCAGAGGAGCCACACGGGTTGCCAGCGTGACTCTTTCGGCGCTTCTCGGTGCGGAGTATAAGGGACTGGGTGCCCTTTTAGTCGGACTCCGCTGGTCCCATCCCCACAAGGAGAACAGCAGTTGGAAGCGCTGAGGACTGAAAGCAAGCACAGCTGAACCCAGGAAGGCCCAGCTCTGTGGGGAAGGGGCATCTGCCGAAGGAAAACTAAGAAACAGAAAAAACTTCATCACCAACAAGCCGGACGTTCACTCAGAGACCCAATCTGAAAGTCGGCAATTACAAAGACGACAGGTGGATAAATCCACAAAAATGGGAAGAAACCAGTGCAAAAAGACTGAGAACACCCGAAATCAGAATGCCTCTCCTCCTACGGGGGATCACAGCTCCTCATTAGCAAGAGAACAAGGCCTGATGGAGGATGAGTGTGATGAACTCACAGAATCAGGCTTCAGAAGGTGGATAATAAGAAACTTCTGTGAACTAAAAGAACATGTTCTAATCCAATGCAAAGAAACTAAGAAGCTTGAAAGAAGATTTAACGAAATGCTAATGAGAATGGACAACTTAGAGAAGAACATAAGTGAATTGATGGAGCTGAAAAACACAACATGAGAACTTCACGAAGCATGCACAAATTTCAACAGCCGAATTGACCAAGCAGAAGAAAGGATATCAGAGGTCGAAGATCAACTCAATGAAATAAAACGAGAAGGCAAGATGACAGAAAAAAGGGTAAAAAGGAATGAATAAAGTCTCCAAGAAATATGGGACTATGTGAAAAGACGTAATCTACGTTTGATAGGTGTACCTGAATGTGACAGAGAGAATGAATCCAAGCCGGAAAATACTCTTCAGGATATTATCCAGGAAAACTTCCCCAACCTAGCAAGGCAGGCCAATATTCAAGTCCAGGAAATACAGAGAACACCACAAAGATATTCTTCAAGAAGAGCAACCCCAAGACACATATCGTCAGATTCACCAGGGTTGAAATGAAGGAGAAAATGCTAAGGGCAGTCAGAGAGAAGGTTCGGGTTACCCACAAAGGGAAGCCCATCAGACTCACAGCAGATCTCTCAGCAGAAACCCTACAAGCCAGAAGAGAGTGGGGGGCCAACATTCAACATCCTTAAAGAAAAGAACTTTCAACCTAGAATTTCATATCCGGCCAAACTAAGCTTCATAAGAGGAGGAAAAATAAAATTTTTTGAGAACAAACAAGCACTCAGAGATTACATCACCACCAGGCCTGCTTTACAAGAGCTTCTGAAAGAAGCACTACACATGGACGGGAACAACCAGTATCAGCCATTCCAAAAACATACCAAAAGGTAAAGAGCATCACCATAATGAAGAATCTATATCAACTAATGGGCAAAACAGCCAGTTAGCATTACCAGAAGCTGTGATTTTCATCTCTGAT
>PVKP010018588.1:31294-44135 GCA_004027715.1 Plecturocebus donacophilus | reverse complement strand
GGGGGGGCGCCCCTTCCCCACAGAGCTGGGCCTTCCCGGGTTCAGCTGTGCTTCTCAGTCCTCAGCACTTCCAATTGCTGTTCTCCTTGTGGGGATGGGACCAGCTGCGCCTGACCAAAAGGGCACCACCCAGTCCCGCACACTCCGCACTGAGAAGCGCCGCACGGGCCAAAAGAGTCGCGCTGGCGACCTGCGTGGCTCCCTCGCCGGGAATCTCCCAGTCCGTGGGCATCAAGTATTCGTCTGCAACTGCGGCGTCCACTCGCTCTCTGCGCCCTCACCGCGAGCCACAATCCCGAGCTGCTGCTACGCGGCCATTTTGGATCTCTCTCCGCCCAGTGACGAAGTTTTTCTGTTTCTTAGTTTTCCTTTGGCGGACGCCGGCTCCCCTCTTCCCGGGTTCGCTGCGCCCGCTGTGAAACTCTCCGTCCTCAGCGCTTCCAATTGCTGTTTTCCCTGTGGGGATGGGATCAGCCGAGCCCGTCCGTCCCGCACACTCCGCACCGGGAAGTGCCGCACCGGGTGCTGGCAAAAGAGCCGCGCCGGCCAAAAGAGTCGCGCCGGTGACCCGCGTGGCTTCTCCGCCGGGAATCTCCCGGTCTGTGGGCAACAAAAATTCGTCGGAAAGTGCGGCGTCCACTCGTTCTCTGCGCCTTCACTGGGAGCTACATTCCTGAGCTGTTGCTAGTCGGCCATCTTGGATCTCTCCAGTATACACATTTTTTCAAAGTATTTATGCCATAAATTAAAATTTTTTCTTTGAAAAAATATGAGAAATTGGTGATAGGTAAACCTCTTGAGAGAGGGCTAGTAGGGGAATACAGCATGGGTGAGAAAGAGAGACATCGTTAGATATTTACATTCTGTATTGTTTACTTTTTAAAAATCTGATGCATGTGTAATCTTAGTTGTGTTAACCTCTGCTAACACAGAGATTCTCTTGGTGTTGGGATAATAGGTGATTTTTTTGTTGTTTTCTTCCTTATCTTTTTCTGTTTTAAACAAAATTACTTCAGGAATTTTCTTTTAATTTGCTTAAAAAAAAAACTAAAGAAATAAAATCACAGAAATACCAGAAAGGAATGGGTTAGTAATTTTATAGTATTAGAGTGGAAAACACCTCCCTAAGCATGGGATAAACCTCAGAAGTCCTAAAGGAAGTGACTGATAAATCTGACCACATAAAATGTTTATACCCCCACACAAGAAAACAAGTTAAAAGACACAAAGGACTTAGGAGAGTATCGGCTATACATCTGCTAGACAAAGGGCTAATTTTCTTGCTTATCAAATGAGCTTTTCCAAATCCTAAGGAAAAGCCATACCACCCAACAGAAATGCCAGTGTCTAAGATATAGATTTTAATATGTTTGATTACAGTCACAATTGGGAAAATACAAATTAAATAAAAATTGGGAGACCACTTTACATTCCTATTAGTTTGGCTAAATATTTAAAGTTTAATGAAATTCACTGTTGACAAAGATAAGGGGAAATAGGCCCTTGCGTACACTGTGGGAATGAAAACTGGTCCCCGTGTTAAAAGAAATTAGGAACATCTAGTCCTCCAATTCAAAGCGCAAGTACCAGCATCTTTTTTGTTTTTATATATACATGCTGCTAGGCTCTGAATGTGTTCCCCAAAATTCATATGTTGAAACTGAATCACCATTGTGATAGTATTAACAGGTAGAGCCTTTAGGAAGTGAGTAAGTCATGAAAGCAGAGCCCTTGGGCTGGGATTAGTTCCACTTTAAAAGAGCTTGAGGGGAGTAGGTTCACTCTCTCCTGCCCTTCTGCCCTATGATGACGCAGCTTTCAAGCCTCCTCATGTTGGAAGCAGAGACCGGGGCCCTCACTAGACACCAAACCTGCTGGTCCCTTGATCATGGACTTCCCAGCCTCTGGAACACTCAGGGAAATTAATTTCTCTTTTTACCAAATGACCTAGTCACAGGTATGTTGTTATAGTGTTATAGCAGTACAAATGAACCTAAGATGCGTGGTCTCATGTGGAGGTCCAGAATCTCTTTCCTGAAGCACTGCCCAACTTCCTAAAAGTCCAAGGGCTCCACAGTCAGAGGGTGAGGGTGGCACCAGCCCTGCTCACAACTTCCAGCAAAAAGAGAACTAAAATGGGATGTGTCTGTTTCTCCAGTGCTTCTCGTTCACCACAGCTCCAATCACTGTTGAATCTAGTTTTGGACCGTTCCTCAGGTGAATCTTACCCACTACTCCTGTTGCCCTTATGGTCCCTATTTCAATCATTGGCATTCTTCAAGAGCATGAAATGCCCATATCCAAGAGCCAGCTCAATGAAGAGGGCTTCTCATCACACTGGGCCTTTGAGGTCCACTCCACTTCCACAGACAGATCTGGAGGGTGCTTCACGGTAGCAGAGGTGCCCATCCAGGGTCTGCCCTTCACAGGCTGGGAGTGGTGGGGTGGTGAGGCTTCTGGTATTTGTGGAAACATGCCCCAGAAGGCTCAGAGGTGGGGAAGGCAGTGTCCCAAGTGTGGTCATAGACCTGGTCCCTACCAGAGCAGCTGGTGTGGGTCCCTTTCCAGTGACCTGTGGTTCTCTGAAAATCTGTGAGTTCCTGTGTTACAACCATATCAGTGGCGGTCATCCCACTGTCACAGACTCTGCTGTTCTCTCAGCTCTCTCAGAGCTACTTCCCTAGAGAGCAAGAGAGTTATAAGAGGGCTGGGTTCTGGAAACTCATTAGGCCATAGATAAGGCCAACATCCACTCCAGAATCTCTCCTTGACTCTGAATCTTAGGGAGAAGATGAGTGCAGGAAGGAAAGGTGGGAGAAGTAAAACTCCCTGCCTCCAGATGAGCCTCTCACATCCATTGGCCTAACCCCTCCCCTGAACTTCCCAACGACTCCCTTACACCTTTTATACAGGATAGGATCACAGCCTGGTGCACATGTGCAGATTTAAGATGTGTCTCTCAAGATGTGCCTGTTCAGGGTAGTATCAGTTGGCAGCTGCTTCCACTGAAGAAGAAAGTAGATACCCTATGGTAGGGGTCCCTTATACCAGCAATGTGATTTGTAGGTATTTACCTTAGAGATGTACTCGAACAAGTGCACAAAGGTAGCCATTGTAGCATTGTTTTTAAGAGTGAAAAATGGAAACAACCTAAGTGTCCATAAATATGAGTGATTAAATAAATTACAGTATATGCATTCCATACAATGCCTTGCAGCATTAAAAGCAATGAGGTGGATTTATGTTCACTGATGTGGAAAGATGTGTAAAATTCTTCAGTGTGTGAGAAAAAGCACACTGCAAAACACTATTAAAATATGTTCCTTCATCATTTTAAGAGATTATATTTTTTATTTTGACTCCCTTGTGTTATTCTAGAAAAGAGATTATCTATAAAAATAGCAAAGACTATATTCCAGGCACTATAAGTGCTTGATTTGTAACTCATCTAATCTTCATAATAACTCGATTGGGTAGTGCTCACTTTACATATAGAAAAACCATGGTGTAAAGAGGTTGTGTAACTAGGGTAAGCTCATAAAGCTGTAGTAGCGGAGACTAAGAGTTATCATTGGAACCCAGGCAGGCTGGCTCCAGATCCTTGCATCTAAGCATCACACCATTCTGCATTTTTCTGTGCAAGTGCGTATGCCTACATCTGTCTGGAAAGTTACCCAAGAAAACTTTTAATATGAGTTACCTCCGAGGAACTGAAGGAATAAATGCAAAGAAAAGTTTTACCTTCTCACTGTATGGCTTACTGCACTATTTGACTATTTTTATAATGAGCACACATTGCCTTTACAATATACATAGAGTGTGTGTGTATGTGTGCGCGTGCACATGCACACGCACGTCTTCAGAGAGTCAGTAGACTTGGACTGATGCAATCATCTACCTCAGGCCTAATCTCACTGATGCTCCCTACACTCAGCTGCTAAAATTCTACTCAGCTTTTATTCATTCATCCATTATTAAGCCCCACTAGGTACCAAGCATGGTCATTGGATGCACTGCTCTGTTTAAAACCTTTAATGACTTCCTACCAGCCATGACTCTCTGTGATTCGGCCCTCCCTACCCCGAACTTGCTACTTCACACTCGAACTGTATACTTCAGCAATGCCAAACTGTTAGTCATTCCCTGCTCACCAGCGTCTGGTACTGGCGTCCTTTCTGCGTCGTCTTCATGGATTGCTGTCATCCAGCCATCCTCTCCTGTCCCCTGATGGTGAATCCCTACTCATCATGTAGTGGCTCAGTTCAAGAAGCAGGAAGCTTTCCCCAAGCTCCACACCAACACCCCTCCCCATCGAAGGTGAGTTTGGTGCCCCTCCACCTGCTCCCATAAACCCTGCCTGGATCTCAGTCCTAAGGCTTCACACCTTGAGTTTAATTGTCTGCTCTGTGAACTTGTCCTCTGTGACTCCATAAGAGTGCTGTGTTCATCTTTGCTTTTCAGGTAACTGGCATAGGACCTAGCATAATGTACATGCCCAAGAATAATCTGAAACTAATAATAGAGAATATTAAAATAATAGCTAGTATTTATTAAACCCTATCACATGCCATATACTAATCATAACCCATTATATTTATAAGCTCTCAATCTTCACAACAGCCCTGTAAGTAGAAACTAGTAGATACTAGATCACATGCCATATACTAATCTTAACTCTTTATATTTATTAGCTCTCAATTAACCCTCACAATAGACCTGTAATTCGGAATTAGAAGATTGCCTTTTCCAGCTGAGGCCATTGTAAAGCACAGAGTGATTAATTCATTTGCTTAAGTGCACACAGCTGAATAGAAGGCGTCAGCAATAGGCCCAGAGATATGACCCCAAACTCTTGACCCAGCCCCTGTGCTACAGTTGCCTCTTGAGCGGAGAGCTCAGTCTCACCATTCAAAGCTTGGTTCTAACTTCCCTCCAGCCTCCCCAATCACACTCTAATCTCTGACTTAGAAATGAAGTACCCGTGAAGCTTTTATTTTATGAGGTACATACAGATGGCATTTCCTTGTTCCACCAAAGCCTCCTAAAGAGAAGTCCAGATATTGATAGTGCTCAATTCTGTTATTTTGGTAATCAGCCAAGAGCTCAAAACCTAGGAACTAGCACTAAGGTATTTTCTGAAGGAAAGAAGGAAAGGAGAGAAGGAGGAAACAATGGGTCTTCCATCCCCCACCCACTTTGTCACTGCCAACATGTACTCACATGTGTACATGCACATGTGCATACACACACACATACACACCCCTTGAATCTCACCTTTTCCAAGTATTTCAGTGTCAGGGGAAAAAACAACTTGAAAATAGCATCTTCTTTTCTTTCCTATAGTTTTCCTTTATAAAGAAAATCAAATGATCTTACTGTTTCTGACAGAATTCCTAGCTGCAACAAAGCACCTCAAAACTGACACTACAGCACCATCTTTTGATCAAAGGCCATTATGCCACCCAAATTGAACCATGTAAATGGGGTGGGAGTATGTCTCCTTTTTCCAATCTAATGAGTGTTAATAATCACACAAACACACACACACACATTGTTTTAAGAACCCCACCCCTTTTACAATACCAATGCATGGCAGGCACGGTGTGTATTGCTTGCAGTCCACTTCAGTGAAGGACTTGTTGCCTGCTGCTGGGAGTATACATGTGGAAAGACTTCAACTGTTAATGAATTTACTCTGCTACAGAGAGCTGCCTCTCCCAGGTCATGCCCTCCCCAGAGTGACCCACATATGACTGACTGAGGCGGTAGTGTAGACGCTTGACCATCTTAGCCCAACTCGAGACCTCTGAAGGGCCATTCTCACTCCAGATCTCCCCACAGGGTGGGCTGTTGCTCAGCTTCTCTCTCTAGCTAATCCTACTTCCAGTCTCTCTCTTCGTTAAGTGTCAATCCTAAAGGCACAGCTGAATAACCATCTCAGAATCTACTTCTGCAACACCGCCTCTGCTGGGGGAAGCATCCCTGTTCGTTCTATGGAAGGAGCACAGATGGGAATTGTTCCCCTGTGTCTCCAGCTCTTTGATTCAATGATCACCCTTGCTTCCTTCACCCCTGGCAAAAGGTTTATAGGTCTTTGTGCATTTTGTCACACCCCCTTCGCTCCTGTGATTGGTGTTTTCAGAATAAATGATCTATCTTTTAGCCACTAAATTGCCTGAGTTTCAGGAATCTTTTCTGTGGTCGCAGGAAAGTCAAAGAGTCCATGCCTCACCCCCACCTCAATCTTTTTCCAAGATAAAACTGAAGCAGTGAAGCTCAGAACAATAGTATTTTATTGACAAGTTTATTCAGTGAAGACAATGAAGCTTCTCTTAACTGACCTATGAAATAAGAATAGTGAATGAAATATTAATAGACCATACTTAGCATATTTAATACCCGGTGGGGATCATTCTTAACACCTCCCTCCTCAATAACATAAATTTATTTTCAGTAATAGCTATGAAATAAAGCAAATAATAAATTCTAGAGGGTATTTAATGGATGATCAGACAAGGGCAGCAGGCAGTGAAATATTTTACACTATGAGTATTATTCATAATAAAAATAAAAACTGAAAAAATATTAAAGTATAAAAGGAAAGAAATAATGGGTTAACATTTTATGATTACATTCACTATCTTTTTTTAAAGGGGGGAGTAGTAAACAAATTAAGAAATGCTTCCAAGAGAGTAAACACTGCAGTGTTCTAAGAATGATTTGCATAGAGAACGACAGAATTGAAGTAACTCAAGTTCTGTTTCTTCATCTTTAAATCATTGTGCTATCAATATTTATTTTGAAACTACTGTTTACATGCATAAACATATAGTACCACAGGGACAGGGACACGGAACTGTGCTCAAAATTACATGCCATTATGAATGCACCCTCCAACACACACATGTAGCTGAGTCTATGTGTGTCAGAGGCTGCCTGAATAACTGGGAAGTCTCCAGCTTAACTTCCATGTAAGTTATAATTTTTAATAAAAGATAAGTAACAAAAACACCTTAGTATGAAACAGATATGTCTGTGTATATTAACGCACACGTGTTTATTGCAGCTCACATGTTTATTGCAATCATATGTTATTGCCATTCAAATAGCAAAGATATAGAATCAATCTGTGTCCATCAGTGGATGTTTAGATAAAGAAAATGTAGTATAGATGCACAATGGAATACTGTTCGGCCAAAAAAAAACAACAAAATCATATCTTGCAGCAACATGGATAGAACTGGACGCCATTATCGTAAGTGAAACAAGTCAGACACAGGAAAACAAATACCACATCTACTTACTTATAAGTGAAGTGGGAGCTAAATAATGTGTACACATGGACGTAGAGTGTGCAATGATAGACACTGGAGACTCAAAGGGTGAGAGAGTGGAAGGGGAACAGAAGATGAGAAATTAATTAATGGGCGCAGTGTATGTTATTGTGGTCATAGAGACACTAAAAGCCCAGACTTCACCACCACACAATACATCCATATAGCAAAATTACATCTGTATTCCATAAATTTGCACAAGTCAAAAAAATTATTCAAACGCCACGGTACCTATAGCAAGTCTTTTTTTCACAGACAAGTATTTGTAACTGACAATGTACAGAATTGCTAGTTTATGGGGATAATAAAAGGCAGATCAATTTCTAGACAACTTTATTACTGTTTCTAAATTCTGTACAGAAAACCACCCCTTCATCGCTTACACATGCAGCAGACCCCTTCCGACACGCACCCTTGGTACATCACTGCTATTTTCAGACTCCTGCTTTGTGCTGTAGACTGTGCTGCGAACTTGAAATATGTTACCTGATTTAACCCTTGCAGCAATCCTGTTAAATGAGTGCATATACTCAGAACATTGCCAAGCACACACTAAGGCCTCAAATAAATGTTAGTTATCATTATCATCCTTGTGAAGTAGGTTCACTGTGCACAGGTTACCACTTCAGCCCACTTCATCTTGGGCTGCACATCTCCTACGTGCCTGAGTCCAGTGAGAAGAAAATACTCACATATACACGTTACATGAGGGGCAGTAAGGGGCCATAGAAGCCTAGGATTCATTTCCTATGCCTTGTCCCCCAAGGCTCAGGAACGTTGCCGTGGGTGGATGGAGTCTCATCTGCATGTGCTCCACATGCACCACAGCGGAGAAAACCCAGAAGGCAGTCTGCCCTGGGTTTTACACACCAGGCACAACATGATTCTCTGGGCTAAGGTGTTGAAGGACAGCCTGTTCCAGGCAGGACTAGAACAGAGCCTGGGCTTTTCCAGCCAGATTCTCCTTATTTTTAGGATGTCGCATTCCCTGCACATCCAGTTATTCTTGAGAACTTTGTGCGAGAAAAATAGGTTAAACTAGGTCAGTCCAAAGCCAACCGGAGAACTGCCCTGCAGGCATCATCATCGTCATCAAAGCCACTTAACCATCTGACACTTAGGCAGAAGGGGCTATAAGTTACTTACCCAACGTGATCTAGCTAGTGAGAAACAGAATCAAATTTTGAATCCCAATCTACCTGACTTCAAAAGTGAGTTCCATCTGCAATGCCATTTGTCTAAACATGTGCACACTGGATATTGTTTAGCAAAAAGAGAACTTGCCTGCTTGAAAGTGACTCAATACATCCCAAAAGCTTCTGTCTGCAATTAACTCTCTCAAGCTAGCCTTTCATCATACCTGAAATTCAGTCATTCACCTCTCTTCAGTTTTAAGTAACATTCATAGCATTTATTACAGATCGAAATTAAATATTTCTGTGATCATTGGATTAATGAGTGTGTCCCGCATAGACTGACAGCTGCATGAGAGTAGGCGGGGACCACACCTGATGCTCCCAGGACCTAGCATGGGTGCCAGAACATCACAATATCAAAAAATGCATGTGCTGTACACATGAAAGAGTGGTGACTGAGGATTTACTCGGCTCTCTGCCTCCTTGGCCCCAGTGAGTTTAGCTGTCTTCTTTCTGCCTATATTCCCACCATCTAAGCTGTAAGCTCTATAAAAACAGGGACTGTGTCTTGAAGACTGTTGCATCCCCCAGCACTTGGGCACGTTTTCGGTATATAATAAATATTTGGATGACAAGTACAAATTTACGTATAAGAAATAAAAGATTCTGAACTTGAGTCTCAATTCTTTCTCCTCTTATCTAGGAGTCCTTACACAAGTCACTGAAACTTTGTGAACCCACTTTACTCATCTGTACAATAGCAGTAATAATATTTTATTGTAAAGTTGCTTTAAGAATTAATGATACAAGAATTCCTAGAATTGGCTGGATGCGGTGGCTCATGACTGTAATCCCAGCACTTTGGTGAGCCCTGGTGGGCAGATTGTTTGAGCCCAGGGGTTTGAGACCAGCGTGAGCAACATAGCAAAACCTCATCTCTGCAAAAAATACAAAAATTAGTTGGGCATGCTGGTATATATCTGTAATCCCAGCAACTTGGGAGGCTGAGGTTGGAGGATCACTTGTGCCCAGGAGGTCAAAGCTGCAGTGAGCTGCAGCTGTTAGACCTTGTCTTAAAAATATTAATAATAATTCCTAGCACCTAGTGAGAACCTAACAAATGACAAATGTTTATTTTTCTCTGCCTTGTTCAGCTGTTCAGCTGTAGGCATAGAGAACCCTCGAATGACAGGTTTAAACACTGCCAGTTCCTAAGTTAAACCTGAGAAACTTGGCAGCACGTGACAACCCCCTCCCCTCCTACAAGTAGGCTCTGAAATTGCTCTTGCCTCCTTATGCCTGGCACCTGGTATGCTGGGTGAGTCCTGGACCCAGACCATTAAGGTGACAACCACCCTATGCAGTACCTCAGATCCACATTTTGTCTTGTTTTATGCGCCCTCGCTGATTCCTGGTTTCTACTGATTCTGACTAAAGTTTCTGCTCCACTCCACCCTGTGTATGTTTCCTGACACACCCACTGAAATAAGAATCCATTTAGCAAACTTTGTTCGCGTTGCCAGGCCAAGATAGAAAGATGGATAGAGCACACGCCTGTCAGTGGGGTGCTCACAACCTCGTGGAGTCACCCACGTACACTGAAATATTACAATTCAGAATGGTAAGGACAACGGCACAGGGATGCAAAGACGCCCTGAGAAACCTGAGCGCGAGGTGACCACTGCCTTCTTACCCTCTCTACTCTGTGAACTATTGTTGAAAGCACAGCGAAGCCTTGGGAGGGGGCGTGAATTGCTTCTTTTAATGAAAAAAGAAATTTTCAAATCGGGGCTCAAGCCAAAAAGTTGCCTCCTAATCCCATCATGTGGAACATGGCACAAGGGCAGAATGGAGACTTCAGGACTTAAAATTAGGCCACCAGGCTAAGAGATTGCATCTGAAGCGACTGCATAAGTTCTTTCTTGGTCTCTTCTGTACCTCTTTCTGTGCTGAGTTTTATCTATCTATCCATCTACCTCTAGTTCCATTCCTATCAGTTTCCCAGGCAGCTGGTATGATATGAAGGCCCTGGGCCTCATATAGCTTAGGTTCTTCCAAGATGTCAATATGGCAGAGGAGAGAAGGAAGGAGGCACAAGGCAAGCTGCTCAGACACGCCTCTGGTCTGGGTTGAAAAAATGACCTCAACACTTGTAAGTATTTTAATCCAGCTAGAATAAGACCCACAAAGGAATTTAGGGACAACAGCCCATGTGGTAACTAAGATTGTCCCTTCACCTTCCAGAACACAGAAGGAGTAAATACAGTCACAGCAAGAACTGGTCTGAGATTCAAATCCTGGCCACCTTCTCCTCTGAGGAAATCATCTAGGTCTACCGGCCCTTGGAGATCTAGGCCAATAAGTTCAATGCCAAGAGCTGCAAAAGCACAAAGTCCTTGAGTATTAGGAAGTGAGAGGTGAGGGTTTTTTCTCCTCCTCTCCTCTGTGTTCTAGATACCTGCTTTTGCACATCTCTCTCCGGTTTCCACCATTGTCTCCAGATGTGAACCACTTCTCTCCTTTAAGCGCCACAAGAATGCTTCCCCTCACATATGCATATGTAAGCTGATGATCTCAGTAGAAGAGTTCACACACAGTCAGCTTCCAGTGGGAATCATCTCTCGCCCCTTCCTCAGGCTCTACACCAGGGGTCTTCCTGACCCTTCACCTGCCTGCTTCCAGCTTCTCCAGTTGAAACCTCTCCCTCTTGTTTTCTTTGCCCCTTACCTCACACTACCAGTTGTTCCCACCTCCCCAGTCCCAGAACCCTATATTTCTCTGCCCCATGTGTTAAGCCATTTTTGCATTGCTATAAAGAAATTCTTAAGGCTGAGTAATTTATAGATAAAAGGGGTTTAATTGCCTCATGGTTCTGCAGGCTATTCAAGCATGGCACCAACATCTGCTTCAGGAAGCTTTTCCTCCCGGCTGTTGCAGAAACAGATACACCACGTGACAAGAGCTGGAGCAAGAGAGAGGAGACAGGGGAAGTCCCAGACTCTTCTAAACAACCAGATTGTGGGTGAAGTAACTGAGTGAGAACTCACTTATCACCAAGGGGATGGTGCTAAGCCATTCATGAGGGATCCACACCCATGATCCAATCACCTCCCACCAGGCCTCCCTTCCAACATTGGAAATCACATTTCACAACGAGATTTGGAGAGGACAAACATCCAAACCATATCACCCTAAATCCAAAACTATAGCACCAAAGTCATCAAGCCACGAAAAGAATAAAGGTCTTGCCACTTAATATGACCTCCCCTTTTTAGGGGTATATGTGAACATATACGTAGCAAAGTAATCTGTGGGCACATTTAATAAACAGCACTCCTCCTTGCATGCAGCACTCTGAAATGCTACTTTGACACATTTCATATCACCAGCTTTGAGGCTACTGAAGCTACCCCTCCCTCCTGGCAGAGTCCAGATACTGCCATTTAAGTCTCCAATATTGATATATGATATCTTCCTCATTCCTCATTCAAAGGATACAAGAGCCTCAATTAACTTCAATTCAACATTTATAGTGTCAGGTACTATAAAGGAAGAGGCAGGAAATATTAAGCAAAATCTTTGCTCTCAAAGGATTTGCATTCTAGCAAGAGACAGACAAATGCCCGAATGGGTGGGAAATAATTTGTTTTCATTTCCATGTGCCACTTACTACAATCTAGTCTCTTTGCTAGACACAGTACTGAAGTCTGTTTTATTTCTTTCTTTATTAGTCCCCGTGATTTATTCTTTCTCTCTCTCTTTCTTTCTCTCTTTCTCTGTTTCTCTCTCTCTCTCTGTTTTTCTCTCTCTGTTTCTCTCTCTCTCTCTCTCAACATGAGAGTAGTTACCTTGAGGCCATCTGAAATAAAAGACTCGAGTGGGAAAATAACACCCTTAATCTGATATTTGCTTAGTTCCCTTTATTTATTGAAGAAATCTTTATGTGCCTTATAATATTGACTTTCTCAGCCATATCTTATTTTGTTGCACACTACAGATAGTCTTCCATGAATCTCTAGACTGTTATAAGAGCAAAAAATAAACTTCTATCTGTATTGAACTATTACGTGCACGAGTCCTTTTGTTACCATAATCTAGCCTACACAAACTAATTTTTAACTTGATTGTGATACAAGACAGAATGAAGTAAATGCTCAGTAGAGGTTTAGGTCATGTGCTTAGAAGAGAACAGATGGGAATATGACATTTTCTACAATTGATATCTGATATTTACTAACATATCAGAATTTATCCTCACAATAACGTTATTTAGAATATTTTATCTTTTTTTTTTTTTTTTGAAATGGAGTCTCACTCTGTCAACCAGACTAGAATGCAGTGGCTGGCACAATCTCGGCTCACTGCAATCTC